>VDFB02001517.1:154995-168386 GCA_007258455.2 Sequoia sempervirens | reverse complement strand
CACCCATTACTTAAAATTTGAGGTTAATCCTTGTACAAATCTCAAAAACGGTTGATCAGAAAGATAGGAGCCTTACGAAGCACCATCTATCCTAGCAGTAAATGGATAATAAAGTGTTCAAAACTTCATAATTCTTGAATGGCACTAAGCAAACATAGAAGGAAGATATTTTAGTTGTATACTGACGCATCTGAAGGTAAAGAGATAATTTTGATGGTGCAAAATGCTTAGGCTACAAATACTTTTCTCTGAGGAATAATCAACAAAATGCTAATATACCAAACCATTAAATCTATATACAAAAAAGACTCTGTATTTTGTTACTCATGAATGTCCATAATCAGTAAGATTCAGTAGACATGTATGAAATTGTCTTATTTCATGTTTACTGTAGATTCAGTTATGTCCATAATCAGAAACCAAGCATTCATCAGAGTGCTGGAAAACAACTTCCTTCAGCCCTCAGCTTGGATTTTAACTTTAGTCACTCCTTTCTATTCTCCTATCCTCTTCACCTTTGACTCAAATCTTGATCTCTACACGTTTATGCTTTTATCCTTGACAATGCAATAGGCTTCTTTGTTGGAACCTACAAGGCAGCAGTTACAGCCTTATCATTCGGACCCTTAGGGATTAATTATTGTCAAATTTGTAAAGATGCCTTCTTTTATGATCTCTCCACTGTAAAAGACTTGGAAACAAAATGAAAAATAAAAAGATGACAAAATAATGAAACAGTTAACAAAAACTCATAGAAATCTAAAATTGTATTCTTAATGAAAATTAGGAATCCTAAAACAGAGATATTATCAATTCTTGTTCAATTGGAGATTTATGTAAAAAATGGGTATAAGTGCATATCACAAGCACCATCCAAAAAATGTTTTCCTGATCCAAAAGCAAGTCATATCCAACATATTATGGAGGAAGTGTAGTTAGTATGATTTTGGAGTCTATAACCAAACTTTATGTAAATCAAGGAATTATGATCCAAAATTAAGTCTAAATCCCAAGAGGATATTTGGTGGCAACCAAAAAACAATTAACATCTTTGGAAAGACTGCAATTTTTTTTAAAAAATGTTCCACTGTCTACCACAGGTTAAGTTTATTTTAAACCCGTCTCTATTTTCTTAGTGATTGCAATGACACTTGCTTTCTCTAAGATAAAAGTTAATTTCAGTGGCAAGAATGAAATACTTGTTGGAAAATATAATTCCATGTAAGATAAAAGTTTCTCAGATAATTATACTAAAAAGAAAAGTGGGATTTTCTCAGATTTAATAATTTAATCTATACTTTGTTTCAGAAAAAGAAAAAGAAAAAACTTCACAATTACAAGCGATGTGATTCCATAGGGTTAGAAATCAGAGTAAATACTCTTGATGTTGAGTCCACACCAAAAGATCAAACTGGGGCCTTTAGTCAAGCATTCAGCTTTTAGGGACTTCATAGTTGTACAACAACTTCACCCACTTTGAATTCTATTACACATTAATTTCACTACTCCATTCCCATTTCATCAAAAATATCAAAAAATTGAAAATGATTGTTATATGTAATACGGATGCTTTCCTTACATTTCATTACAACTGAACCTGAGGATCACATGCAGAAAGCAGGGATTTCTCTTGATAGACATTTCTACAATGTTATGATCGACACTTTTGGCAAAAGTGGGTAGCTGATTGAAGCTGTAAATGTGTTTGAGAGAATGTAGAAGGAAAGGATTCATCCTGACAATGTTATTTGGCATGCTTTGATTGAATGCCATTGCAAAGTTGGGGATCATGAGCTGGCATTGGATTATTTTGCACAGATGCAAGAATGTGGATCTGCCCCCCGCCCATGGATATTGAATCTTTTGCTGAGCTATTTTGGAAATCAGGGAAAATGGAATCACATCAGAAGAATTGTAGAGATCATGAAAGTCTGGGGATTGGTACCCAATGTGACTACATATGCTATGCTTGTGGGTATGTATGGTAAATCCAGAAAGTTCAAGGATTCCAAAGATTGCCTGGAAATTATTAAAGCCGATGGCCTGAAGCTTTCTGCAAGTGACTACTGTACCTTGGCCAATGCTTATGCTCAAAAGGTAATTTTCTTCACTTGAAAATAATTGCCCCACATCCTTTAAGCAATTTCACCTTGAACAAGATGGGCTCTTTCTTTTTCACTAGGAAACTCAAGATTAGGTACAAGGTTCGCCTCACTTTACAAATGTTTCATTCTGATTATATTTATATATAATATGCCCATACCCTTATTCATTTTCCACTATATCGTATTTTGAGATGGCTTCTCAGTCTCCATATCCCACTTCTGCATCCTTGCATACCCTCCCTACTTTTTGTAACTCAATAATTTCAAATGTGATCGACATAAGTTTTGAGTAGGTCTTTACAAATCTCCCTTGTTTGATCCTATCAAGATTCATTCAAATATTCTACAGCTTCTTTTGGACTCTAGATTCCCACAAGATTTGCAGATTGGGTTCTCAATTTATCAGATCAAGTTCAAACCTTCCCAGGGCCTGATCTTGCAAATAGTGTGTCCAATCTGAAAATACCAAATTGATCTAGACCCCATAAGGGATTTTTAGAATACTGCCATGAATCCTGATCTTATCAAGAAAAGGGAGATCTTCGGTTGACAGGCACCTTAAGGTTGATATCTCATGGTGTTTTACAGAAGTCTATTATTAAGATATCCGAGTTCCATGATGTTTCAGGGATAGGGATGAGTGTGGGCGTGTTTATCAACTGCAAGAGCAAACTGTGTTGTAAGACTTATTCATGTCTAGCATGAACAACATTTCCTTCCTTTTTGCTTTTATCATCATATGTATATAACTTCTCAAGCCACAATAATACTGTCTAGAACTTGTCCAGGACCTTTCTACTATTAACAAACATCTCTTGTTCCTCATTTCATCATTATCTTACAAAAAGTATTGCAAAGTGGAATAGCTTTGTACAAGTTGAAATGAACAAATTCTTGCTTTCCCTGAACAAGAGCCAGGAAGGTTGAATTCATCTTTTTTGGGAGGGTTTGATTCATGCTTCAACCTCATAAGTGCAAGTTTGATTTCAATATTTTCCAATAATGTTCAAAGAATCCAACCATGAAGCCTTTTGTGTTGAATGTTGGCTACACAATTACTCAGTAACATAGAGTTCAACCATTTATTTACATTTTTGGAATAAGTAAACTTCACAGCCATGGAAATGTGCAAACCAATATCAATTGTTGTAGGTCTGGGCTTTCTTAGAATGAAAATAAAGGCAAAATGGTGTACCAATGATTATATAAGGGTACCCTTGTAGTCTTAACATCATAAACAACTGTATATGTAGAAATCTGAACAGTGACCAATTTGTCAACTGTTAATGACGTCGGTTATAAAGATTTATGTGATGAACGCATACCTTTCATAAACAAAACTGGAACAAGAAGAGACTAAATGCCTAATATCGAATAACTCACTAGTCGATATTAGCAAGTCAACATGAATTGAGACTGCTGAAAGACAGGGAATATCAACATCAAAAAATTGTACCTTTGTAGGCTTGCTGATTCATCAAGAACACAAGGTTGTCAAATATTGAAGCTTGAGATGAAGGCACATGTTGTGGCAGCTTGTCATTTATCATAAATGCACAATGTTATGTCTAATAATAAGATAATATACATAAATATTACCCTAGGATCTGCAACTCAAATATATCAGTTTTTCTAGACGAGTACACTTTAAGTTTCCTTGGAAAGTCTAAAATGAAGATTAATATGTAAAGACCTACCTGCATAATAACACAAATCTTCAGATGACGAGGGAGCAGAAACCATTATCGCCTTGTAGATGCCCTAGAAGCTCTGCCTATGCTCTTTCCAGCGGCCGTATAAAATTTGCAATTTTTTATTGATGCTTTCTACATTTATTATTTAGCCGTTGCCAGAAGATTTTGAAGGTTTTGAGCCCCCATTTGCAACTTCCCCCATTTCTACACAGCTTCAAACCCTGATGCACAATACAATACAAATTTAGGGTTTACAAATTTAAAAGAAAGTATTTAGAAAACCATATAGACCTAGGGTTTGCAGAGTTTAATATGGACAAAAAATAATAAAAAACAAAATGAGCACAAACTGGTGTTTCAAAATTAATACCTTGACCAAGTTTAGCAGACAGTTGGGAATAGTTGGCAGAGGCCTACTCCCGACATGGATGTTTGCTTCCATGTTCAAACCCTTGAAATGAACCTCAATTTGGGGCAACTCTATTCCCACCCTACTCCAAATTATTCCAACCATCATAACAAATAATAAGTGTACGCCAAAAAATGTTTGAGGCCATGAGTTTTGTGTTGGGCATGTGAACTCTAAGTTGGGTGTGATTTCCAGTAGAAAACCTGCTGCTACAACTACAATCATCTTCCTCCTACATTTGGGGTCTTCTTATGCCAGCCGTGAGACTTTTACCAAGAGTTGTTGTTCACATGTGAAGTGACAAATGAGAGCCGTACATAATGCAACTTGCATACGACACAACCACAAAATGGTCAAAAAATGATGAACAACTGAGATTGGTTACATGGTAGTCCATTGCCTGTCAGTCAATCTGCATTGTTCCGTGTGAAAAGTGGTTGGAAAAACTCAGCATGGGGACGCCTTTGGCGTAATTAATATATTTAACTTATATCTAATATATTTAAAATAGCATAAATAAATTAAAAAATTAGTTAAAAATTTTGATTATATTTTGATTATATATTAAATATAAGTTAAATTCTTACAAAATAATTATTTTTATTTTGCAAAAGTTAAAATATTAAAAGATATTTATTTTGCAAAAATTGTTATCTAAAAAATGAACCAAACCTTACCACTTGTTCATTATGGCTATGGAAAATTTAAAACTCAATAAATAGTATAATCAAATAATACTAGCAATCACACCTTTTGTGTGAAATGGGTACGCCGAAGATATGTGGAGATAAATATTATAAAGTTTGGTATTCTATTTGAAGGATTGAAATTGTAAAATGCTATAAAATGTGAAGTGTCAAATTATATGTTACTGTCACTATCATTTCATTCTAAGTAAGAAAATAATATTTAGAATTACAACTCCATTTATAAAATTAGCATAGGGTATTTTTGCATAGTAGATGAATCAGATTAATGGCACAAAATTGCAAGGAAATATTTAGTGTATAATGCATAAGCTTTGTAAAGAAGAATATATTAACATATCAAGATGATCCAATTTCTATTGTTCAGTCTATGAAAATAGTTGTGGCAACCATTGCTTTTACAGCTTCAACAGTTGCTGCTATACATTCAATAGCTTCAAAATTGTGAGGAAATATTTACTGTATAATGCATAAGCTTTGTAAAGAAGAAAGTAATAAGTTTAACATATGAAGGTGATCTGATCTCTACTGTTCATTCTGTGAAAATAGCTCTGGCAACCATTACATTTACAGCTTCCACAACAACTGCTATACATTCAATAGTAAATAATGTTGTCAGGAAAATTGTCACAAAAATAGCCTCAAGAACAAGGAAAAGAAAATAAACAAAAGATTTCAACAGCCAATTGAACATAAAATTCATTTGATAGTTCAAAATATTCCATGTGAAGAAATAAATAAGGATCTAACACTAGGTATTACAATAGTATTATATATTGAAATAGCCACAGATAAAACCACATAACCAATACCTTCAATTACCAGATAACAACAGAACTGTAATAATGAAATAAAACAAAACAAAAGTGATTTGGCTGTGTACAAATTCCCATAACAATTCACTGAAATAATGGTGAGTTACCTTAAAATTTTGCACAAATTGTGTCGTGCTGTCAAGGATGTCGATGAAGAAAATGGGCAGAGTTTTAAATATTTCAAGCAAATGTAACTAAAAGGGTTGTAGGGCCCAATCTCACGATGCATACCAGCATCTTCCTTCCCATGCTAGAATTGGAGCTTTGAAATAGGGTATGGACATCCATCAAAGCATAAAGGATATAGGTCATTTTTTTATTCAATACATGCAATTTTTGCAACCAAAAAAGGCACGTGAATAGTTAGACATTTAAAATTTGATCTTCGTTGTTAGACAATGTATGTCTTTCTAGTCAAAACAATAAGGGGGGTTGGGATCAAGATTTTCCTAGGATTGGTCTAGAGAACTATTGGCATGGTTATTTTGGTTGTACATAAACATCATATTTTTTTAAAGATTGTGTGTGACATTGAAAAATGAGTTTGAAGGTGAAGGTTTAGATAAAGATATTTGATGATAATTATAGAGACTTTCAGCTTCTCTTTCAATGCTTATGCGAATTGTAACTTTTCTCCCTAAACCCAAATATCCAGCTAACTATGAAAGTAATTCAAAAGTCACAACCTGCTAATAGGATAAGCAATGGTTAAACAAAAGGTCACTAATGCCTAAAAAATTTGTGATCTTATGGAATGTTGAGAATGGAAAATGTAGATCCAAATTTCACACCCTTTGCCAGCATCATATTTGCTAGTGACAATGTTAGATCTTTGGATCAAGAAGTATTTGATGCAAACATAGAGTAACAGTATTCCTCTTTACCAAATTTGAGTCTTAACAAAATCAAAAGAGAAATGGGAGTTTTTCCAAGTTATGCAATTTAAGATGGAATCTAATAGGATCATTCTATTCAATTCTATTTTTGTGGACTGCTATAGAATTAGTTTGATTGTCGAAGGGGCATTTTCTTAATAGTTGTCTAGGAATAGTTACACTGGGCTCATACTATATGTGCTAGATGGAAAAACCCTTGTGGTAGTGACAATTATATTTTGGCATTACCATTATCAACAATAAATCCTATAGCAGATTCACCTTCTGTTTTAGATCATGAGAATTTCTTGCACGCAATAACTCAAGAAATTGGAGTAGTAAATATGAGAGAGGCTGCCCATTCTGGCAAAGGGATTCAACCTTTAAACACATACGAAGGTTCTAGTATAATATTTTTTGGGAGAAAAGTATGGTACAGATTTAGTTCATTCAAGTTTGGTATCAAAAGACTTAATTATAAATATTTAGAAGTTTGATGTTTCAGTAATGTTGATTGCAAGATACTTTTACCATTGGTATGCTCATAGAGAAATGTCAACAAGGAAGGCAGATAGCAAAGGTTGCTAAGGAGTCAATATGTACCTATTCAACTTAGGGTAGTCTTGGCTAACCAATCACCTCACATAAATGCTTGCAATCAGGTTTTTTCTAAAAATTAACAAGTTTAACACTCATAAATCTGGAAAAAACCTAAATATGAGTAGTTGTAAATGGCACTCAAATGTCAAAGTACCAGGCATAGATGTGGTCCTACATTTGTTCACTCTTAAATTTAAAAAGACATTGTTTGTGGATACAATAAGCAAGCATTGTAAAGCAGTTGTGTAAAAACATAACCCAAATTTTTCAAGATGTGCAGGGAAAAGTAGATCAAGCACTATAGCCCTACAAGAATTTTTTCATCATGAATTTTGCTCTGGTTATTACTTAAATAGTAACTTTCATGTTTAACCTCTCAAATCACATAGTGAACACAACTGTTATAGAATTAAAAAATATAGAAATACGGGTGTACAGGTTTCCTAAAAAGCTCATTGACACCAAGGCAAGTGACTTACCTCAAGAATTTGCACAAATTGTGTTTGTGTGTCAACGATTTTCGAGGAGAAAAATGTGCAGAGTTTGCAGGAACAATATTACGAAGCCCAAGTTGAATGGATTCCAATCTTTGTTATACATATTATTTTAGAATAAAATAAAGCTTAAAAAAAGAGAAGAATTATTGAACAAATGACACTCTATACCCTGCAACAAGCTTTGCTCTACCCAATTGGGTGTCGACTCAAATGAAATTACAAGGTTTGGTGCTATTCAAAGACAACTTTGGCAGAAGTGACAAAGAACTCAAACCTGGCCTCTAGAGGAGGAGATGTCTGGAATATGCATTACAACAACTTCGTTGTGTTTCTTCAAGCATCCAAGAGAAATCAGCATATTCAATTGATGGGTTTCTTCCCATTATACATACAGGGGATATAACAAAATTAAATTCATCACCACCCGGGGCAAAATTTCCCAAGGTTAGGCTCACTGTTAAGGATTAATAACAAGTTAAGGGAGATTAATAACCAAAAGTTGATTGCCCAAAGCTTCAAACAGTTCAGAAATTCTCTAAGCCAAAATAATTAAATATATATAAAAATACAGTGAAAAATATCTGCAATTGTAATTTGAATAAGCATAAAAGTCGTTCAAGATAAAAAATAAATATGTGAAGCCTGTTCAAAAATGCTACTTTTCTTATAATTTCTGGCAGATACCTCTAACAACACGTTCGATGAAAAAAAGTTTAAATTACATCTATTCAAAATGTCAATTATAAAAATTAACATTAATTTTCTTAACAACTCCTCAAATTTGACTGAAAAATATCTAATATTAAATAAAAAACACAGAAAACGCTACATAATGAGATTCAACATCGAGTTCCATAGAACACTTGAAGATGTTAAATTAATGAAATTAACATAAATTTAATTTAATATGACAAAATTAGGACCTCAAGATTCTGCGCAAAGTGTGTCATACTGTCAACAATGGCGATGAGAGAAAATAGGCAGTGTTTGCATGAAAATTTTACGAAACCCTACCACTGCAGAAGTTTTTTCAAATGAGACTAACCAAAGCCTATCTACGTACTGTTGCTATTTCAATCTATTCACAATAAATGAAAAGGGAACCTACAAATATCCGGGACTTGGGGCTAATGAAATCTGATTTGATTCAAAGATTTGCATTATTAATTTTTTTGCAGCGATTTAAACAAAAACATTAAATGCAACCCCTTTCTATTTATCTGCTAGAAAAAAATAAAAATGTTAACTCAAGGATGCAGAAAAACTAATCATTGAAATTCAACATAAAATTTCCAAAAAAATCCCTCAAATTTCACACACCACTTGAGGAAGTATAATCAAATGTTGTAAACATGGAAAAACTCTGAAAGTAAACAACAATGAAAATAATTTCACTTAAAACCTTCAAATTTCATAGAACACTTGAATAAAATTAAGAGACACTTACAATTTAGTTGACAGGCAACCCCAAAAGTTACTGAAACCAGGGCAACTGAAGTACCTGAAGATTCTGCATAATTTGTGTCTTGCTGTCACCGAAGCCCTAAAGAAGGAGGTATTTTGTAAAAATAACATGAACCGAATCCAATGTGGATAACAACACAATTCTTTTAGAAACAAAAAAACCATTAAACTAGGGCACAGTATAGAATTTTTGCACATATAAAAAAATTTGCATGCAAACCTAATGGAACTTCTACAGTTGAAAATGTTGGTGTAGTGCTCACACTGTAAATGCTCTATAATCGGCCAATTTCTTAAATATCACTCTACAATAGTTAACCCAAGGGCAGGGTAGGGAAGACATGTCATCACTAATTTTCACTAAACAGTGAGCTGACAATCAATTTGATGAGTTGTATTGGAATGGAAGTTTCAATCTCTAAGATTAATTTCCTTGATTAAAACTTGCCATGTTCTTAACTGAATATGATTCCATATGTAGCCTCTAACCAACCAATTTAAAACAAATAAAAAAGCTAAAACCAATGAAAATGAAGGCGGGGAGAAATTAAGGATAATCAGTTAAAACCGTCTGAATGGAATCCACGTTTTACCTCTAAGACTTAATTTATCGGCTCAATTAAATAGAGTTAGCAAAAAATTGAATATCCAGAACGCTAAATCATGATATATGAAGCCTTTGATCAGCAAATTTATAACAACAAAAGCTGAGTTGGTCATGATTTGTGACCGTGATCTGACTGTTCAAATCCGGTCGTCGCATCACTAGTAATTTTCAACTATAGCAGCCGAGGTAAGGGTTTTTAATTGAACACTCCTGGAAGATGGCCAGAAGATGACCAACTGTAGGGGCCCTGATGCCTAACTCAAACCAATCACCTTTTCGACCCAGCGGAGCCATAACTGAATCCAATTCTCCATTCAAGTGATTTTAGTGAGTTGGATACTATAGTCGCAAGGATTTCATTCGGGTAGGGAGCAGAGCGAAATTGAGGATTAAGACTCTATAATTAGACAATTTATTGCTGCGGGATTCTTCCTTTTCCTTAGGTTTATCTCTTGCCTATGCAAAATGGAAGCTATGTAGCAACGAATTGCAAAGTGGGTCAAGATTAAACTTACCGCAAGATTCTGTAGAAACAATATTGTGAAGGGCAAACCGACAGATTCCAACCTGCATACAGATAACAAAAGAAATATTTTAGAGGACTGCAGAAAAATTGATCTGGCTGTGTAGATGCTGATAAACAAGGGAAAATTAAACCATGGTAAATGAAATTAGGGCAAATGACTTACCTGAAGATTCTTGCGAAATGTTGTGTTTCTGTTGACTATTGGGAGGGACGAAAATGAGCACAGCTTGTATTGCAAAGTAGACTTGTAAACCGACTCCCATCGAATCAACTCCCATCGACATAAATGCATCAGCAAGGATATTTTTTAGGCCGACTCCCATTGACAATAATTGCATGAACAAGGGCGGAAAACCACCTACCAGAGTAAATGCATAGCCAAGAGTACCAAATGCAATGAACGAAGATCTTTCCAATCATCTTTCCCTCCTGTGGTTGTAACCATTGATAGACAAAATGGCTTCTACAAAGTCCATTGAGGCCTTCCGCGTAATGAGACAACGAACTAAGGGTATTCACTGTCGCCTACTTCACATAAATTTTGCAATAACTATTATGCTGCATACACAAGTGGAGAAGCCAAAGGTCATTACCAGCGAGGAAGAAAAAGGCGCGTAAACTACGAGAAAATGGTCAAAAATGATGAACGGTGGTCCATGGGCTATCAGTTCATCTGCATCATTCTTGAGAAAAATGGATTGCAAAACTTACAGCGTGGGACGCCTTCGGCATAATAACTCACTTATACCAATTAAACTTTCATCCATATATATATATATATATATATATGTGACAAAATACTTGTTTTCATTTACGGAATTAGGCTAGGCTTATGTGATAAATATTAATAATGACAATTCATTTCAGCATCTTTCCATTTAAGAGGAATCAATCTAAAAGGACCATACCTATAACATTCCCTTCAAATTATGGTGGAAAGAGTATTCACGGTGATAGATAGGAATAAATAAATTAAAAAAAAACAAAAACGAACCATAATCGTTATGAAGTGAAGGTGTTTACTAAGGCGATGACAAAAAGTTTTATTTTGATAAATATACTCGAAAACCCTCGTTGAAACTTTATTTTCAAGCTATAGCTCACCAAATTGGAGAAGTGAATGGTCAATACCAGCGAGGAAGAATTTGGAGGAGCAGCAGGGAAAGCAGCAAAAAAATGGCAGAAAACAGTAAAAAAAATTGCGAAAAAATGATGAACAGCTGAAATTCAATAGGATACACCTTTGGCATAAATATATTTAAGACAAAATTAATATTTTAAATCCTCCCTTTATATAGTAGTGACACATGGATGTAGGAATGATTACTATTTAGTAGTGAAATGTTAAAAAAATTTATAAAATATGTGAAGGACTTAAGACTACACTGAGAGGCAATGCCTTCCATGCAATAGGTATTTTTGGTGCACCAAACAATCTAGGTGGTCAAATGGCCCACTTAGGTAGGGGTCCCACGAGGGGGGCTTAAGCTCTATGGATTATGATCAAATTCGAAAGAAAAATGAATAAAAGAATAATAGTCATTTATTTAGTCATTTTTATTTGTATAATCTTAGTCATTTATTTAGTCATTTAGTTGTTTATCCGATGACCAAATTAGTCACTTATAAATGACTAAATTAGTTATTTATTTGTCAAATAATTACTAGTGTTAGTCACGCATTCAAAGTGAAAGTGATGCACTAAAATTTTTAGTCACATAGTCATTTTGCCAAATTCTACTAGTGTTTATTTTTAAAATTGCTCAATTGTTTAAAATTTTGCAATACGCTGCCTTGATTTTTCCAAATAAATCTATTTTTTAATTTGAGTATTCAATGAAACAACAAAAAATAAATAATGTGTTTTCCAATAGGTGCCAAAAATATTTGAAGGAAAGGTTTTATGAGGATCAAGTAGAGAGGATGAAAGAAGCAAAATATTACCGAGATACATGCAAAATAACTTTGTCCTAGGATTTATTTAGATCTATTTACAACAATGATACAATCTTATATAGAATAATTATTTTATTTGTATGTCATATAGTAATAAGGAACTTATACATCAAAATTGTGGAGGCAAGTTACATTTGAGTTTCATTGGTGCTTAATAACTCTTTTGTTGTAGCCCACAAGTGTTCTTAGCTGACAGTGATAGTGGTTAGTGGTATGTTATCTTGTTAATGTATAGAATTGGTATCATAATTCAATAAAAAAATTGTTTCTAGAGATATTTGGTCTATTATGATTTTGGAAATTAGATGTTTGACAAATATTTATGCATTATCTCTCATAAAACTTTGTAGAGTGAAATCTACTATTGTTTAAACAATTCGATTTAGAAGCTAATTTTTTAATTTGTCTCCTTCTCCAATGTTATTTGATATTTATTTTTAAGTGAAAAAATATTGAAAATTTTGAATTATCTCCCCATTTATAAAATTTTCCTATCTCAATAATACCATCATTCTCCAAAAATTAAAACTACAAATATAATGTTTTATATAAAAAATAAAATAATATTATGCACTATATTTTAAATAATACTTTACATACACAAATTGGAAAATATCTTTTATGCACAAATAAAAATATACTCTCTAACATATGAGCTTACATATAATTTTCTATTGACCTAACCATTGCACCTCCTTTCAATGAAGTGCTAGTTTTTAATGCAAAATAATATATATGAAAATGGTCAATTGTCATCTTAAAAATTTTCACATGTACCAAAAACTGTCCATTTGGGCTCAAGGAAAATTCACCACCAACAATTCATTGACGGAAAATTCACGGCACCAGCAATTTTCCACGGCGGTGAATTGGTGGTGCAATGAATTTTCCGGCAATGAATTGTTGGTGGTGAATTTTCCATGGATGAATTGTTGGTGGTAAATTTGTGGTATGTCGTCCATTTGTATACCTAGTAGTTAAAATTTCAATATTTAATTGGAGGAGTTGTGCATAGGTATTGGTCAAAACATTTATGAGAAGAATATGTATTGGATAACTTGTACAAATTTTTTGGTAGTTGTGGACATGGTTATTGGGGCGTCTATTAATAGAAATCAGGCATCACTCCCAAATAA
>VDFB02001517.1:0-150738 GCA_007258455.2 Sequoia sempervirens | reverse complement strand
GGAGAGAGTGGGAGAGAGGGAGGGAGTGGGGGAGAGTGGGAGAGAGGGAGGGAGAGGGAGAGAGGTGATAGAGCTTCAAATTTTGTTCCTAATGTTTCATTCATGCCTTGCCTTATGTCACTAGTCTTTCATGGTGTTAAACATTTCTAAGGGTTGGGGTTTTAGCTTTGTCTTCATGTTAAACCCTTGTGTTTACCTTATGCCTTGGTCAAGATCTATTTTGCTGTTACCTTTTTGGAAGGGTTTTTAAAAACATCTTATGTCCCATGGTTCCATCTAAGGCTGGGTCCCTTTGGTTTTAATTTTATTTCATCCGCGGGTTTTATTTCCCTAAGTTGTGCTTGGCCCTGGTTTCATCATTTTTAAAACAACTTATGTCATTTACTATCCGCCTAGTAAAGTCCCCTTGTCCTTTGAAAGAACATTTTATTTTGTAGAAGCATGGAGTTCGCATTGCCGTCGATCATCGCCTTCAGAGATCAACGGTTGCCCGCCATCGCATAATCGGGAATTGCCGAGATCACGATATCACGAGCGGACACCACGTGTCCCCTCTCGGGGATAAAGTTTGCTCGACTTTTGATCAACTGCCACTTGATCATAGCCCTTGCCTACTATTTCATAATCAGAAGCTTCCCACCTTTTTAACTCTCACGAAATAATGAGGTGTTGCCACTTGTATAGGGTGGGGCTCGAGGAAATTTTTGTGCGTTGGTGATATTTTAAATGTTTCAAAGCTTTAAGCAAAACATTTAAAATAATATGTTCGATAAGGTAGGGGGAATTCATTAAATGTGCCAAACGGAGAAATTAGGGCAACAGGTCAAGTCAAAAGAAGATCTACGATGGAGATTTGAAGTTAAGTGCAACCGCACCCTAGCCGTTCCCCCCCATCTCGCGATCATAAATTTTAGGATCGCGATATTGCAGGTGACTACCACATGTCTTACCTGATGAAGGCCGAAAGAATAAAGGGAATGCTTTAATCTGTTAAGTTGCGGGTTACTAAAGTTCATGTGAGATGCACGTGCTTCAAATCAACAAAGATGTTATAATCTTGAGGGAAAAGCTGCTCGACAGTTAATAATAAGGATAGCGCCCATGTTGAAGGAGCGAGATCATCGATGTTCAAGATTGACGGTTGCCCGCCATCTCACAATGGTGTTTTTGCAGGATTGCGATATCACGGGCAACTTCCACATGGATTCCCTTCGCGGTATATGATATCGTAGGCCCCTTGTCACATTGTAGACTATCTCAGCCTATTTTGAAGGTAGCCATTGGATGATTTGGTCGAGCTGAAAGATCAATGGTTAGAATTTAAATCTGTACCAAATATTTCCATCGACTGATGAAGAATTCCATAGGTCGGTGAATTCTCCAGGATGATTGCCGTTGTAACTGATTTTTGAATATCACTAGGTGTTTCGTTCGGCTGGTGACATACTTACTCCCTAGCCAGGTGCTTCATTTAACTGATGACAGGTGTACTTTTTGGCCCATTGCTTATTTGCTCCTTCATTTTCTATAAGAAGGATTTCAAGGCTAGAAGTAGGAGTTAGCAAGTTAGACATTTTCTTGGTCGAGTCTAGGTGAAGCTGCATAACACATTGTAAAGACAGACATTTTCAGAGATAAATACAATTTAGGTTTTGCGTCAGTCTGTAATAGGGTTTTGAATTCATGAGGATTTAATGTTGTATAGCAATACTAGCATTTGAGTTAAGATGATAAATTCAAGCTCATGTCTCTCCACTGTACATGCATATCTGAACTTTGAATAAAATAACTAAGGGTTGTTTCATTCATCTCACTGTTGTGGTGTGTATGATTCTATTTACCTTTAATTCAAGGAATTAATTAAAATGCTTGAATGAAATTATAGGTGGGTATGTATTGTATAGGGATTTGGTAAGTAGTATCGGGTTAGAATGCATACTGGTGAGATTGTAATGCAATGTTATCAGGGATTTCATATGTTATGTGTTGAATCTGTCATATACCTTTAGATTCTTGTGAATTTGACTCCCCAATGGATATGTGGCACTGATCTAAGTTGTACTCATTTGTATAATTTAGTCTCTTTGCCTAGAGCTTGCTACAAATTGTGAATTAAATGAAAAATTATGCTATGGATTGTGTGGTAATTATCTCATGCTCCAAATAGTTGATATTACTGATAAACAACTAATTTATTTTAGTATTATCCTATTATGTTGAGCTATTAAGTGAGATCATCTGTATTGCTAATGTTGTTTATGATATTGGTGCAAAGGTTATAAACACATTAAGGGATCACCCTCCCGGGTCTTGCAGAGCCCAAAGTGTAGGAGGTCTTTAAAACCCTCATCAGTTGGTCCAGGTCCTTCGAGCTGCCCCTAATTGGAATTGGCATTTCCATAGGTAGATTAGGAGACAAACCTGGTTACATAATAATTGTAGTAAAAGACCACTAACAAGAGGGAGGGAGTGGGAGAGAGGGAGAGAGTGGGATAAAGAGTGATTGGGTGTAGGGTTTATAGAGTGGGATACTATATATTATATATATTAATACATATAGTATATATTAATATATATTACATATATTAATATTATATTAATATATATAATAATATATGAATATATATTATATATTAATATATATAAATATAATATTAATATATAATAAATATTAATACATAATAAATATTAATACATAATAAATATTAATATATAATAAATATATATCCTATGTCAAAATAAATAATAATTCTTAAAGTTCAAATAACGGATATCCGTTTTGCGTATTAGTAGGTTATACACTTGCACGAGTAGCAATATATACAACATATATTAAAATATAATATATTATATATTAAAATATAATATATTATATATTAAAATATAATATATTATATATTAAAATATAATATATAATATATAATATATATTTTATATTAATATATAAAAATTAATATATAATATATATTATATATTGATACATAATATATATTATATAACATATGACATTGTAATAACACTAGAGGTGATAGATATCCATTTTGTCGCTGTGAATTGTTTAGACTTTCAGGCATGCCAATTGGTTCACATATATTATATATTAATATATAATATATATTAACATATTAAAATATAATATATATATATATTATATATACATATATATATATATTAAAATTAATTATTATATATTAATATTAATTATTATATATTAATATTAATTATTATATATTAATATATAATATATTATATAATTAATATTAATTATTATATATTAATATATAATATATTAATATATAATAATTAATATTAATATATATATATATATATATATATATATATATATATATATATATATATATATTATATAACATATGACATTATAATAACACTAGAGGTGACATATATCTGTTTATAATGGATATCCGTTATAGACGGATATCCGTTTAATAATGAATATCTGCTTTGTAAGTTATATAAAAAACAAAAAGGGACTATTTTAAGTATTTCAACGGTCCCTATATTCTTTCTATCATGAAATTCTTGTGTTTTTTGTCTCAATTAGATGAAATTCAGCTTTTCAAAGATTTTCTAACACTTTTTTTAGAATTCCAATCATTTGTGTGTGTTTTTTTGTTTGTGCAATGGGGAGCAGTAGTCGGCGTAAGAGAAAAGGTAAAAGGAACTTACAGTAGATCAAATTGAAACATATAGAGCAAAAGATAGAGAAAGTCATAGGAAAAGAAGACAAGGTATGCAAAATATTTAAATTGAAGCTTATTCCGAACCATTAAATGTTAATTCAAGTGAAGACGGAATAGGAATTGAAAATATTGAACATCATATTCAAATTGAAAATGGAAACATTGAAATTGAAAATGAAAATGTGAACAACATTGAAAATGAAAATGTGAACAACATTGAGAATGAAATTGTTGTTGAAAATGTTATTGAAAATGAAATTGTTATTGAAAATGTTGAAAATGAAAATGTGGTTGAAAATGAAATTGTTTTTGACAATGAAAATGTTGTTCAAAATGAAATTGTTATTGAAAATGAACCTTATGCAACACCTAATTACAAAAGAACCCCTAAATGGTTGGTTGAAATAGATGAGAACATAATTGATAATCTTCAAGGAAAAAGGTCACAATGAATGGTTCGTTTGTGGGCTACAAAAAATGTTCAATGAATTCTTTTCCAATAAGACATTAACCGAACAATGCCAAATTTTTGTGCAATTACTTAATATTTACAAAATGAGACCATTATTAAAAAAATTGAAGATTAGTCTCACAAAAAAATGGGAAAAAAATAGTCTTATTGTAAAAAATATTTTTAATGCTCTAACCTCTATTGGAAAGACTAGTAAGGAGAAAGATAAAAGGGCTACTCGAAGAGTGATCACAACCTCACTAGTAAACCATCATTTGAAAAATGCTCGTTTAATGAGACAAACTTACAGTATTGATTTTAACTTAAATCGTAAAACATTGAATAGAGCATTGTCAAGAAGAGGAAGACTTGATAGTGCTCTTCAAAATGATACATGGACTTTTAGTGGGAGGCTTCCACATGTTGATAAAAAGCTAACCAATAATGTAAAGATGCAAATTGAACAATATTGGAATTCTCACTTTAGAGTATCACCAAATGTAAAGGATGTTTTAAAGTTACGAATTGGTAATCAAGATCATACACTGCATCCTAAATATTTTTTGGAATGTAGCCAAATAATTTTGTACAAACAATTTTGTCAAGAACATCCACATTTGCAAATCTCACAAAGGGCTTTTGAGTCTTGCAAGCCATTTTATTGTGTTCCTATTAAGGTTCATAATACATGTTGTAAATACCATGTTGAGATTTCAATGTATCATGAATTTTTATGCCATATTTGTTCTACTATGCATACTGACAAAATGTTGCAGGAGTGTCAAGCAGTGTAACTACCCAAGTCATCTAGAGAGTTGTTAGATTCATTTTTATGCATTAGAAGTGATGGTTGCTTATTTTATAGAAATGATTGTTTAAATGAAACATGTTTGCAATGTGGTGGTTTATCAAAGTTTGTAACATGCTTTCATGATGGCAACGATCATGATTTTGGTAATAAAATTGTTGAGAAAAACAAGTATGAGACAGTCAAATACACATTGAAGAGTGGAGGTGAGGGTTCTAGATGCGAGTTGGTTGCAAGAGAGGTAAGTATTGCTAATTTTATTTTAGATTTTAAGAAAAATATTTTCTATAAGTATGCAAGGCATAGCCATAGGTCGCAGTGGTTGGAACGACAATTCAGGATGTGTAAGGACTCTTTCCCCATTGTAACTATTGTATCTGTAGTTGATTTTGCTAAAAATTACACATTGCAACCACAAAATGAAGTTCAATCACAATATTATAATTCTATTCAAATTGCTATTTTTGTCCACATAAGATATAGGCATGCCCTTGATAATACAAAAGAGGACATGAAGATAATTAGGGAGTACCATTTTTACATGAGTGATGATAGATCTCATTCATCCGAGTTTGTACAACATTGTTTTGAATTTTTTTTTGAGTTCTTGTAGGAAAAAGGAATTGCAATGGGTCAACATTTGATTTGGTTAGATAATTGCACAGGGAAATTCAATAATGCTCACATGTTTTATTGGTTGAGCAGGATGCATATAAAGAGGGGTGTACCACATATTTGAAGTTTTTTTGAAGCTGGACATGGAAAAAGAAAGCATGATGGTGCAGGTGCATGTGTGAAGAGAGATTTGGTTAAAGAACAAATGAAGATCAGAGGTGGTGCAACATTCAGTGATGCATGTTCTATTGTGGATTGGTGTACTTATGCACTATCACGAGGAGGGACACTTGATTCACAAGTGTGTATGTTCTTTTGGTTGGTTGAGGAGGGCACAGTGGGAGACAAAATGGAATGTCAAACAATTAGAGATTCTTCAAAGATGCATTCAGTTTGAAGCTCAGATGCGAGTGCATGGACCATATGGACACGAGAGATAGCTTGTTTTTGTCAAAATTGTATTCAATGTGATTAGGATTAGTGCGAGTCAAGTGAGTGGGTAGATACATGGATTCCATAGTACCTAACCCCTTTATCTGTAGCACAATACTCATTACAAGATGTAATGGAAATTCCACTTGACTACGATCATCTTTCAAATCTTGTACAACTAGGACATGTCTATGTACTTGTAGCACTGTAGGGGAATGAAGAGGGATCATACTATTGGTTGGCATGATGTGTATAGGGAAAGAAAAAGCTAACACAACCGATGACAGATGATGATGGCTTCATGTATCCTATAGGTTCAATTTTTGTTTCTTGAACTTGGTTGCATTACCATTTCATCATCATTTAGGTTGTTTACAATAATAAAGAGTTGTTATTCTACGTATATTTAGATGTTGATAAAAAAGTTATGATCACACAGGTTTAGTTGTTGTTTTCAAAGCTTGGTTGTGAACATATATGATTAGAAGAATGACGTACCTACATTTGAAGACTATGAGAAACACAAAACCATTCTAATGTATTCACACCTTGTTATAGCAACAAATGTTAAGTTATTGAGACATCATACTAGACCAAAAACAAAAAACTATGGACAATTAGTAGTGCTGATCATGACTTGCATTACTAGAAATTCTGAAGGTAAGAGATGACCCTGCAGGCACACTTGAGTAGCAGATCATTTTTTGTATGGGACAAGTATAATATTGTTCATCACATTTTAATATTGTTTATCTATTAAGGTTTATTATTTGGGTTGTTTAGAATAATATAGATCAGTTATTCTAAGCATCTTTTATAGTTTGCATTACCAATTCATCATGATTCAGGTTGTTTAGAATAATATATATATTTTAGTCTAAGCATCTTTTCTATTATGACCATATATATTTCTCATTTGAAGTATATTGTGATGTTCTTGACATGATTGATCATGGAGCTACTACAATAATAGCCAGCTCTGATCCTTTGGCAGAGGTATGCGACATATTAGAATAATATAGCTTGGTTATTCTAAGCATCTTTTATAGTTTGCATTACCAATTCATCATCATTTAGGTTGTTTAGAATAATATAGATTTGTTAGTCTAAGCATATTTTCTATTGTATGTAGTTTGACTGCTACCTTAATGGTTTGTATATAGGTGCTTGTCACTCTAGAACACCAACATGCTGCTTTTGTGGAAGACCGTGCCAATAGTGAAGGCAATGCATGCTCTATTTCCTTCCCCTACTGGGAAATGCCTATGTATTAGGGCTATTTGTTGTATGCCTACATGGAATTTTTTAAATCCTATATTTGATAGCAATTATTGAATGATAATATCATCCACATTGTGTACACTTTAAGTGTATTCAAGTGTATACTTTACAACTTGTGTATACTTTGTCACTTCTGAGTATTCCAATGTATACTTTATGACCTAGATGTTTTAATGCATATACTTTGTATTCATGTGTGTAGTTGATGACTTAAGTGTGTTTGAGTATTCTAATGTATATTTTATGATCTACGTGTTTTAATGCGTATACTTTGTATTCATGTGTGTAGTTCACAACTTAAGTGTATTTGAGTAAATGAATCACTTTTTCACTTACTCACAAGGAACAAAATGAACCCTAAACCCCTTTGCACCTTTACATCACATCCATCTGACCCTTTTTCCATCAACTGAAAACTTGACACCACTGACAAATGCCTTAGAGATATCAAAAAAAAAGATAGGTTATTGTAGAGGGTCCCAACATGATCCCATAACCTCATACGAAGAGTTTGTAAGTGTCACGGTTTCTAAGAAATAGCCCTTCAAAGATTGCTGCCTTTGAGCACTTTGGACTCTTAAAGGAAATCGCCAGTCCAATGCAGCTCAGAGTGATTCACCGTATTTGGGTGCAAAAGATGACCATACCTAGTGTAAGTGTACCCATATAGACATGTTGGAATAGTTTGTTTGGTCCCGCGAGTAGCAGAACAAAAGTTGCACCACTTTGCAACTTTACATCGCTTATATTTTACAACTTTTTCCTCAATTGAAAACTCATCACCGCAGAAAAACACCTCTAAGATAGCAAAAATAAAGAGAGGTCATTGTAGAGGGTCCCAACATGATTCCATAGCCTCAGACAAAGAGTCTATAAGCATCATGGTTTCTGAGAAATAGCCCTTCAAAGATTGTTGCCTTTGAGCACTTTGGACTCTTAAGGGAAATTGCTAGTCCAATGTAGCTCAGTGTGATTCTATATATTTGGATACAAAAGAGGACCATCCCTAGCATAAATGTACCCATATGGATGTGTTGGAATAATTTTTTTGGTCCTACGAGTTGTAGAACAAAATTTGCACCACTTTGCAACTTTACATTGCTTGCATTTGACAACTTTTTCCTCAACTAAAAACTCGTCACTGTGGGAAAACGCCTTCGAGATTAAAAAAATCAAGAGAGGTTATTGTAGAGGGTCCCAACACAATCCCATAGCCTTAGACAAAGATTATGTAAGCATCATGATTTCTGAGAAATAGCCCTTCAAAGATTGCTGCCTTTTAACACTTTGGACTCTTAAGGGAAATCGCCGGTCCAATGTAGCTCAGAGTGATTCAGTGTATTTGTGATGCAGGAGCATCCAGTGGTGTGAGGGAAATCTTGCATCACCCAAAAAATTCTTTCCATTTATGTTTCTTTTGTTTTCTTTTTGTAGATATTTTTTCTTTTCTAGATACCCTTTTCGTTGAATAAGAGTTCCCAACTTTTAGAACTACTTTTATGCTTTTTCTGCTCAACTGCTATTTTAGCAAGTGTGAATTTGAAGGTGTGGGAAGAAAAAAATTTATGGGAAGGTTCAGGACAGAAAAATAAGCACTTTGACAAAAAAATCAGGTCAAGATCATTCATGGTTTGAAAGTTATTCAAGTTTTAGTTTCTACTTTTTGCCTTGAAATACCTTCTAAGTCTAGTTTGAGGCACTAAATGGTCCTGTACGGGCCCAAAAATCATCAGAATTGGAAGAGAAAGTTCTTAGTGCATTCTTCACTTCGAGACCTTTCCAACGGTTCAAACGGTTCGAAAAACAGAGTCTCAGATCAAAAGTTATGGCTTCCGGATGTTGGCCGATTTTTGGAAAATTAACAATTTTTGAATTAGGACTTAATTTTTGAATTCCAAATTGTAATTTTAGTGCCAAACCGCTAAAAATCATAACTGGAATGTTGTTTTTGGATCCAAATAAAAAAGGGGCTATTTATGGGCTAGTTTCTAATTTTTGGGTAGCTTTTTGGGGAAAAGAGTTCGCATGCTGCGAAAGGGGAACTTCTATAATTTGCAGGTATTGTAGAGCTCGAGGATTTGAGATCTTCTACATGTAAGAATTCCATATTTCTAAATAAAATATTATTCTCTATTTTGTGTGTGTTATTCTGTGTCTTGGGTTAGCACCCTCATTAGGTGGTATCAGAGTGGGTTTTCTTGAGTGTGTGGACAGATTGCCGATCGTGAGACAGTTTGCACCAGGACCATGGTTGTGGGTTTGAGATATTCAAGATGCCTCCAAGAGTGATGCCTGCTAGGCATGGTGGTGCCAGAGGTGGCATAAATGCTGGTGGAAGAGATCCATTGGTGGTTGAAGGTTTCAGAGCCCTCCAAAGACAAATTGATACATTGTAGGAACAAATGAGAAGAGGGTTAAACCCGGGAAGGAGAGGAGAAAGAAAAGATGAAGAAGAGGTGGAAGATACAAATGTAGAAGAGGAAGAAGAAATAATCGATCAAGATCAAATGCATCTAATAAGGGCCATTTCGAAGATTGAAAAAAGACCCAAAATAGAAGTTCTTAGTTATTCCAGAAGTCTGGACCTGAAAGAGTTGATCGATTGGATCAATGAGCTAGAAGAGTATTTTGAGTATGAAGAAGTAGAGGACCCAGATCAGGTTAAGTTTTCAAAAACGAAGCTGAAGGGCCGTGCCAATATTTGGTAGAAAGAGGTCCAGCTGGAGAGAAATTGAAGAGGAAAATGAAAGATCAGCAGTTGGAATTGCATGGTGGAGAAACTAAAGAAGCAGTTCATACCAATGGACTACGAGTTAGATCTGCTAAAGAAATTACAAGGGTTAAAGCAAGGAAGTAGATCTATGAAAGAATACATAGAAGATTTTCACAAGATGATCATCAAAATGGGACATGCAGAGGCTAATGAGGAGAAGGTAGCTTGTTATCTTAATGGGTTATGACTGAGCATTCAAGAGGAGCTAAGCCTAGTCATAATGACCACCATTAAGGATGTGTACCAATTTTCTCTAAAAGTTAAAGAGAAGCTGAACAAAAGATTTGACAACAAGCAAAAAGGATGAGGAGGTCAAAGTGGAAGGAGTAGTGGAAGATCTTCTGGAAGCAGAAATGAGGATGAGAAGAAAAATGGAGATGTGGGTACTAGTCGAGGCCAGAGGAATGATAACTTCTATCGTTCTCATGATCAAAACAGTGGCGATCAAAGAGGTAGAGGACGAGGAAGATCTGGGCAAGGGCCTGGAAGAGGTGGTTTTAGAGGCACTTGTTTCCAGTGTGGTGAAGAAGGTCATCGAGCCTATGAATGTCCACAACACCAAGGAAGGACAGAAAAAATACTAGAAGGGCATGCAAGGGTTGCACATGCAGATGAGGAGGCTCAATCTGAGCATTCAGATGATGCTGAAAGGGGAGAAGCCCTAGTGGTTAGAAGAGCCCTGGTGATTGAAGAGAAGGAGCCAAAACAGAGGAAGAACTTGTTTTGCAAAAGGTGTAAATGTGAAGGAAAATGTTGTGAGGTCATTATTGACAGTGGGAGCACTGATAATATGGTGTCAGAAGAGATGGTTATGAAGTTGAAGTTGAAGAGGGAAAGACATCCACATCTATATCAGATTTCCTGGTTGCAGAAAGACCACAAAGTTTTGGTCAATGAGTAGTGCTTGGTGAAATTCAAGATTGGGACCTATCGTGATGAGGTACTCTGTGATATCATCCCCATGGATGCCTGTCACATGCTGTTGGGGAGGCCATGGTAGTTCGACAAGTGAGATATATATGATGGCCATGCAAACACTTATTCCTTAATGAAGGATGAAGTCCGAAATAAGTTGAAACCCCTAAAGGAGGCCAAAGAAAAGGTATGCAGTAGTGCTAGAGTTTGTTATGTTGATGGAAGGAAACTTTTAGAAGGCATGAAGGATGAGAGTATGTGTTATGCATTGATTCCTAGAATGGATAAGGAGGATAGTTAGAATGTACCAGTAGAAATTTCTAGATTATTGAATAAGTTTCAAGATATTGTTTTTGATAATGTACCTGAGGGTTTAACACCAGTGAGGAAGATTAGTCATTAGATTGACTTGATCCCTGGAGCTAACTTGCTAAATAAGGTAGCTCACAAAATGACTCCTACAAAAAATGAGGAGTTAAATAGACAAGTTCAGGAGTTGTTGAGAAAGGGTTTGATTCGAAAGAGTCTGAGCCCATGTGCGGTACTTGTAGTACTAGCACCGAAGAAGGATGGGGAGTGGAGGATGTGTACAGACTCCCGAGCCATCAACAAGATAACGATCAAGTACAAATTTCCCCTACCAAGAATGGATGACCTGATGGACTGTTTGAGTGGAGTGCAATACTTCACAAAGATTGATCTGAAGAGCGGATATCACTAGATCTAGATTTGTGAGGGAGATGAATGGAAGACTAGCTTCAAGACCAAAGAGGGCCTGTACGAGTGGTTAGTCATGCCTTTTGGGCTAAACAATGAGCCGAGCACATTCATGTGGCTCATGAACGAGGTATTGAAAGAGTTTCTGGGAAGTTTTGTTATTGTATATCTAGATGATATTTTGATTTTCAGTAAGACTTTGGATGAGCATTTAATGCATATTTGTAGAGCTTTTGAGAAGTTGAGAGAAGAGAAATTGTTGATTAATTTGAAGAAGTGTAGTTTTGTGAAGGAGTTAGTGTACTTGGGGTTTGTTGTCTTGGCAGAAGGTCTCAAGATGGACCCAGAGAAGGTGAAGGCTATTCTAGAATGGCCTACCCCAAGAACTGATACTGAGGTGAGATATTTCCATGGTTTGGCTAGTTTTTACAGGAAGCTCATTAGAAAATTCAACAGTATTTGTGTACCCTTGACTGAAATAATGAGAGGGGATAGAAAAGAGTTCAAGTGGAGCACTGGAGCAGCAGAGAGTTTTGATCTGTTGAAGTAGAAGGTGATAGAGAAACTAGTTTTAGCCCTCTCAGATTTCAATAAGGTGTTTCAAGTGGATTGTGATGCCAGTGGTTGTGCCATTGGAGGAGTGTTGAGCCAAGAAGGTAAGCCCATTGCCTATTTTAGCGAAAAGTTAAATGATGCAAAGAGAAAGTACTCTATGTATGATCAAGAATTTTATGCAATAGTTCAAACATTAAATAAATGGAGACAATATCTATTGCTGAAGGAATTTTTTCTGTTTACTGATCATTAAGCATTACAGTATCTGAATAGTCAAGGAAAATTAAATTAGAGGCATATGAAATGGGTAGATTTTTTGAAAAGTTATACCTTTTTTAAAAAGCATAGGAGTGGGAAGTCAAATAGGGTTGCTAATGCCTTAAGTAGGAGGCAAACATTATTGACAAAGATGCAGATTGTGTTGGAAATAGGTTGCCATTCAATTGCAAATCCTAAACATTAATTATTTCATGTATCTCCTAGATTCTTGGAATGTGTTCAACAACACTAAGATTAGGATGAGATTAATTATTTGGATGAAATAAATCATGAAATTGACATTTGCAGTTATTCCTAAATAATAGGAGCATGTGGGTGCACACATGGTAAGGTGAAACTCACCTTGTGTTCAGTTAACTATATAGAGTAACAATTAACACTTCTGAATGCATGAAAAGATCCTAGGAGTTAGGATTTGATGTTTGCATGCTTGAAGTTCAGGTTCAGTTTAGATCAGTTCAGTTCAGTTCAGTTCAGTTCAATCAATTTAGTTCAGTTCATTTATTTAGTTTAGTTTAGTTAGTTCCAGTTTGGTTCAGTTCAGTTTAGTTATGGTTTAGTTATCTTCAGTTGCATGCAAATGCATGTTGCATGCATGTTGGTTATTTTGAGTTGCATGTAGTTAGCTTCAGTTAACTTGTAATGCATGGCTAATAACTTAAGTTGTATGACAGATAACAGGGACTACCTCCAGTTAACAAGGGATGACCATTCTTGCATGAATGGTGTTGAGAAAATGTTTCAGTTAACTATAAAGCACTCAGAGCCAACTTGGGTGCCCAAGATGCTTTATTGGATTTACCTCTAATGCATGATAAGATATTTTTGAAGAATCACTTAAGTAGGACCTTTGATGGGCACCAACTTTGAGGAAGAGCTTTGGAATTATCAACAGAATGAAGGTTGAGTTGTAGCTTTAGTTTGTGACGCTCAAATGGATGAAGCACATGTTTTAGCATTGTTCTTCATGAGATAACCCTATTTTCATGAGATATGGCGTACCTTTTAGGGATAGGGCTTGTGCATTGTAATTGTAACTCATGTTGAGTTTACAAAGCTGATTAAAGCCTATTTATCTCAAGCAAGTTGAATAGAGTTGTGAGAGTTTTTATTGCAGGTTGTGAAGAAGATTGGTGAAGACAGAAGAAGCATTTTCAAGCAAGAATTGGAGCTATTGTAATTAGAGATTGAATAATAGAATAATTCTTGGTGGAGTTTTTTCCGAAGGGTTTCTCCATGGTATATCTTGTGTGATCTTTCTAATATCTTGTCTAGTTCTTCTATCAACTTCTCTCTTCATTCTACAACAGTAAAATGAATTAATCAAGATAATCACCCACAAAGAATATATGTAACAAAGAAAAGACTTACTTAGATCAGTAATATTAAAATTTTACAGAGTATTAAGCTAAGAAAACACCTCATTTTTCAACATTTGGTATCAGAGCTGAGGTTGGGTAGAGTATTGGGACGCCTTTCTCTTAAAGTTTGAAGGATTTATTGGCTTAGTGGGAGCTCTTATTATTTTAGTAATTTGCTGATTTTGGAATTAAGTTTTGTTACAATGAATTCAAGGTTAGATATTGAAAGGTTCAATGGTTCTAACTATGAAATGTGGAAATTAAAAATGGAAGATCTTCTTGAAGAAAGAGATCAGTGGTTAGCGGTTAATAATGAGACAAAGACACCTACAACTATTTCAGATGAAGATTGGGCTAAGTTAGATAAGAAGGCAAGAGGAACAATAAGGTTATGTCTTGTTGATGATGTTCTTTTGAATGTTTCAATGGAAACTAGTGCATATAAATTATGGAAAAGAATAGGGGATATTTATCAAACTAAGAGTCTCACCAATAAGTTGTATCAAAAAAAGGTAGTTGTATTCATTGAAAATGAAAGATGGTGAATCTGTTGCACAACATTTAAATACTTTCAATTTAATTCTCAGTCAGTTAGCATCTGTAGATGTAAAGCTAGAGGATGAGGATAAGTGCATTTTATTACTTTGTTCTTACCGATTCTTGGAAAAATCTAATTGTTGCAATTAGTGGTAATGGTGCAGATCCAAAGATGGACAACATTATTCCTACTCTCCTATCAGAGGAGATGAGGAGGAAGTCTAAGGAGGAAATCCAAGATGCCTTGTTTGTAAAAGGTAGGCCTAAGAAAAATGAGCCTAAGGGAAACAAGGAAGTGAAGGGTAAGTCAGAAGGACGAAGTAAAGTAAAGTGTTAGAACTGTGGGAAACCAAGACATGTGAAGAAGGATTATAAGAACAAGAAAGAGAGTTTTGATTCTTTTACAGAGGAGTGCTTGGATAATAATAATGATGCATTGGTTATTTCAGCTAATATTGTTTGTGATAACTCTTTGCTTCATGTTTCAGAGTAATATTCGTAGAGAGGATGGTAGTCACGATGCCATAAGTAACTCAGTACCATGGTTCAGTGGGAGTTGTTGGCAGTGACTTGGATGCATCATTGGTAAGGTTATCTCCATGTGATTAGAGATATGATTTCTTGGTTTAGAGTATATTTGTTATTGATGTCATGGTTTACTCTTGATATGCATTTAGAGTTTGGCATATTACATGGTTCTCTTGAGACTAGGATGTATAAGTATGTTATGATGCATGTGATCTCCTAAGAGATGGTTAGATCATGGATGTCATGTTTATTTTCCTGATTCATGATTGGAGCTTTGGCAGTGATCTTGTGTAGTTCTCTTAAGTTTTGGGTACATTAATCATTTGCTTGATTACTTCATGAAATTGTTGTGTTGCATTTGGAGTTTGGCATGGATTGGTTGGTTACAAGTCCTCATGGATGCTTGGAGAAATATGTGAGGTTAGAGTTCTCTTATAGTAAGAGAAATTTGTTGGAATGGTTACTCGTGAGAAAAAAAATTTAACAGAAAAGACCGAGGAGCCTACACCTTGGTTGAATGTGAATTCAACACACTCGGTGGTTTAGCATACCTCTAAAGAGGCGGTTTGGATAAGAGGCTTGGGAAAGGTATTGATTTGGTTGATAATGGGAAGGTATTAATTGAGAAAGTTAACACTTTAATTAATGTTATAGATTATCTTATGAAACCATACAGATAAGTTCTCTTGGTTTTAATCATTTGCTTGGAAGCTTCATGATTATGCAGGTTGCATTTGAAGTTAGCATGGTTTGATTAGTTGGTGCAAGAAGGCCCTTGGCCTTGAGTCTTGTACTTATTTTATTATTCCTTGTTTAGAATAATTGTAATGTATAATGTTAAGTGGGAGAATGTTGGAAATAGGTTGCCATTCAATTACAAATCCTAAACATTAATTATTTCATGTATCTCCTAGATTCTTGGAATTTGTTCAACAACACTAAGATTAGGATGAGATTAATTATTTGGATGAAATAAATCATGAAATTGACATTTGCAGTTATTCCTAAATAATAGGAGCATGTGGGTGCACACATGGTAAGGTGAAACTCACCTTGTGTTCAGTTAACTATACAGAGTAATAGTTAACACTTCTGAATGCATGAAAAGATCCTAGGAGTTAGGATTTGATGTTTGCATGCTTGAAGTTTAGTTCAACTCAGAATCAGTTTAGTTTAGTTTAGTTTAGTTCAGTTTAGTTTGGTTCAGTTCAGTTTAGTTATGGTTTAGCTATCTTCAATTGCATGCAAATGCATGTTGCATGCATGTTGGTTATTTTGAGTTGCATGTAGTTAGCTTCAGTTAACTTGTAATGCATGGCTAATAACTTAAGTTGTATGACAGATAACAGGGACTACCTCCAGTTAACAAGGGATGCCCATTCTTGCATGAATGGTGTTGAGAAAATGTTTCAGTTAACTATAAAGCACTTAGAGCCAACTTGGGTGCCCAAGATGCTTTATTGGATTTACCTCTAATGCATGATAAGATATTTTTGAAGAATCACTTAAGTAGGACCTTTGATGGGCACCAACTTTGAGGAAGAGCTTTGGAATTATCAACAGAATGAAGGTTGAGTTGTAGCTTTAGTTTGTGATGCCCAAATGGATGAAGCACATGTTTTAGCATTGTTCTTCATGAGATAACCCTATTTGCATGAGATATGGCGTACCTTTTAGGGATAGGGCTTGTGCATTGTAATTGTAACTCATGTTGAGTTTACAAAGCTGATTAAAGCCTATTTATCTCAAGCAAGTTGAATAGAGTTGTGAGAGTTTTTATTGCAGGTTGTGAAGAAGATTGGTGAAGACAAAAGAAGCATTCTCAAGCAAGAACTAGAGCTATTGTAATTCATAGATTGAATAATAGAATAATTCTTGGTGGAGTTTTTTCCTGAAAGGGTTTCTCCATAGTATATCTTGTGTGATCTTTCTAATATCCTGTCTAGTTCTTCTATCAACTTCTCTCTTCATTCTCCAATAGTAAAATGAATTAATCAAGATAATCACCCACAAAGAATATATGTAACAAAGAAAAGACTTACTTAGATCAGCAATATTAAAATTTTACAGAGTATTAAGCTAAGAAAACACCTCATTTTTCAACATATTGAAGTGGTTGGGTTCAATGAACAGACATTGTACCTTGAAGATCCTAAATTTGCAGAGGCTTGGAAGGCTTGCAAGGAGCCTATTACAGTTGACAGGACGAAGTGGCTGGATTTCATAATCCAGGATGACATGTTGTTTAAGGGAAGCCAATTGTGTATTTCGAGGAGTTTCATGAGGGAGAACTTGATAAAGGAGAAGCACAGTGGAGGAATGGTAGGACATTTTGGTCGGGATAAGACCATTGCCATTATCAGTGAGCATTATTATTGGCCTTAGTAATCACAGGATGTGAAGAAGTTTGTGCAGAGTTGCAGGGTCTGTTAGATGGCTAAAGGAGTGAGCCAGAATACTGGGTTTTATTAGCCCTTACCTATACCAGAGAGGCCATGGGAGGATATAAGTATGGACTTTGTTCTTGGTTTGCCAAGGACACAAAGAGGGAATGATTCAGTATTTGTGGTAGTTGACAGGTTTTCGAAGATGGCACATTTCATCCCATGCCAGAAGACCCATGATGTAGTCCACATTGCTGATTTGTTCTTTAGAGAGGTGGTGAGGCTACATGGTTTTCCAAAGAGTATAGTCTCAGATTGTGACACAAAATTTGTTGGATACTTTTGGAGGACCTTGTGGAAGAAGTTAAAAATAGAGTTGAAGTTCAATTCTGCACACCGTCCAAAAACTAATGGGCAAACTAAGGTTGTGAACAGAAGTCTGGGTAACCTACTGAGATGCTTGGTAGGAGATAAACCCAAGGGATGGGACTTGATCTTACCCCAAGCAGAATTTGCTTACAACAATTCTTTCAACAAAATCATTGGTAGATCACCATTCTAGATTGTGTATGGAAGTAGTCCCAGGACTGCTCCAGAATTGCGAAAGATGGACCAAGAGAAGAAGACAAGTGATGAAGCGAAAGACTTTGCAGAGCACATCAAGAATAGACATGAGAAGGTAAGAGAACATATTAACAAGATGAATATGCAGTATAAGGCTAAGGCAGATTAGAAGAGGAGGTATAAAGAGTTTCAAATTGGTGATGAAGTGATGGTCCACTTGAGGAAAGAAAGGTTTCTAGTGGGAACCTATAACAAATTGAAGATGAAGAAGTTCAGTCCTTGTAAAATTTTGAAGAGGCATGATTCAAGGAATGCATATGAGGTAGAGTTGCCGAATGGAGTCAACATTTCCCCCGTGTTCAATATTCACTGATAAAATTTGACTCAAAATCCAACAAAAGTTTGTTGGAATTTTGACGCCATTTTGTTGGTATTTTTTCATCAATTTTCTGACGAAATTTGAAATGTTGAAATTCTGACCCAGCCGACGATGCTGGGTTAGAATTTTGACATTTCAAATGTCGTCGAAAAATTGACGAAAAAATAACGACGAAATTCTGACAAAATTTTGTCAGATTTTGAGTCAAAATATATCAGTGATTTCAGATTTGACAGAGTATCATGAAGGTGGGGCAGAGGAAGTACTAACAATGGAACAATGTGGCATTCTAGCACCTACTTCAGAGAAGGAGGAGATTGAAGAAATCTTGGATAGCCATGTGGGAAGGAGTACCAGAAACATGTAGTATGAAGAATATCTGGCGAAGTGGAGAGGAAGGCCTATGGAAGATTCATCTTGGCTATCTAAGGTAGAGGTTGACTATTTGGGTTTTCCTCAACCATCTAAGACATGACGGGGTCACTTCTCAAATTACCCTAGGTGTCTGATGTAGGAGCATCCAGTGGTGTGACGGAAATCTTGCATCACCCAAAAATATGCTTTCCATTTATATTCTTTTTGTCTACTTTTTGTATATGTTTTTGCATTTCTAGATACCCTTTTCGTCGAATAAGAGTTCCCAACTTTCAAAACTACTTTTCTACTTTTTCTGCTCAACTGCTATTTTTAGCAGGTGTGAATTTGAAGGCATGGGAAGACAAAAATTTATGGGAAGGTTCATGATGGAAAAATAAGCACTTTTGCAAAAGAATTAGGTCAAGATCATTCACGGTTTGAAAGTTATTCAAGTTTCAGTTTCTGCTTTTTACCCTGAAAAACCTTTCGAGTCTAGTTTGAGGCACTAAATGGTCCTGTACAGGCCTAGAAATTGTTGGAACTGGTAGAGTGGGTTCTTAGTGCGTTCTTCACTTTGAAACCTTTCCAACGGTTAAAACGGTTCAAAAAATGGAGTCCCAGATCAAAAGTTATGGCTTTCGAAAGTTGGCCGATTTTTGGAAAATTGCCAATTTTTGAATTAGGACTCAATTTTGAGTTTCAAATTGTAATTTTGGTGCCAAACTGCCAAAACTCATAACTAGAATGTTGTTTTTGGCTCCAAACCGAAAAGGGGCTATTTATGGTCTAGTTTTTTTTATTTTTGGGTAGCTTTTTGGGGAAAAGAGTTCGCATGCTGCGAAAGGGGAACTTCTGTAATTTCTGTAATTTGCAGGTATTGCAAAGCTTGAGGATTTGAGATCCTTTGCATGTAAGAATTCCATATTTCTAAATAAAATATTATTCTCTATTTTGTGTCTCTGGTTAAAACCCTTGTTAATTTGGGTGCAAAAGAGAACTATCCATAGCGTAAACGTACCCATCTGGACATGTTGGAATAGTTTGTTTGGTCCTATGAGTTGCAGAATGAAAGTTGCAACACTTTGCAACTTTACACTGCTTGCATTTGGCAAATTTTTCCTCAACTAAAAAATCGTCATCATGGGAAAATGCCTCTGAGATAGCAAAATCCAAGAGAGGTTATTGTAGAGGGTCCCAACATGATTTTGTAGCCTCAGACAAAGAGTCTATAAGCATCATGGTTTCTAAAAAATAGCCTCTCAAAGATTGTTGCCTTTTAGCACTTTGAATTCTTAAGAGAAATCACTGGTCCAATGTAGCTCAGAGTGATTTGACGTATTTGGGTGCAAAAGAGGACCATCCATAGCATAAAAATACCCATCTGAATGTGTTGGAACAATCCATTTGGTCCTATGAGTTGTAGAATTAAAGTTGCACCAATTTTCAACTTTACACCACTTGCATCTGACAACTTTTCCTCAACTGAAAACTCGTCACCACAAGAAAACGCCTATGAGATAGAAAAAATTGAGAGAGGTTATTGAAGAGGGTCCTAACACAATCATGTAGCTTCTGACGAAGAGTCTATAAACATCATGGTTTTAGGGTAATAGCCCATCAAAGATTGTTTCCTTTTTGCACTTTGGACTGTTAAGGGAAATCATCAGTCTAATGTAGCTTAGAGTGATTCGACGTGTTTGGATGAAAAAGAGGACTATACCTAGCGTAAACATACCCATCCAGACATGTTGGAATAGTCCATTTGGTCATACGAGTTGCAAAATGAAAGTTGCACCACTTTGCAACTTTACACTGCTTGTCAAAATTGCAACTTATTGTCAAATGATGGAAGTTCAAGAGTTATCTTGTTGTAGTTCGTTGGAAAAAAGTTGGAAGTTGTTTGGTCATGTTTTTCACACCTTTAAAAGGCCTTGTACATCTTTTAAGAGGAATTAGCCATTGAGAATTTGAATTTTGAATACTAAAATAACTGTATTCTCAGAAATTTCTATGTTTTACATTATAATGTGCAGATTCAATGCACTGTACTTGCCCGTACAAGAATTTATTGCTCTAAAAGTGGTGGGATCTGGTGGAGGATTGTTGTGACTTCAATTTGCATCAAATCTTTTAGATTTTCATTGATTTTAAAGCATCTTGGAGGAAAATTACTGTTAACGGGTCTGTGTGACCGGTTTAAGGGTTTTGAAGACTTGAAAATGAAATAATTTGCCATTCCATCTATTATATCTATTGTGGCTTAGTTGAATGGCCCAATTAGGTAGGAATTAGATGTTAGAAGGGTTTGGGAGAGTAGGGGAGGTCAATTGAGGTTTAGGCATGATGCCTTAGATGTGAAAAGTGTGGTTTTTGAGTGAAATTGGGAGGTTTAAGAGTGTTAGTGATTGAAATTTGTTGGGGCAGAAGTTTCTAAAGGTGTATTAAGCATATGCAAACTTATATAAACATGTTTGAGGTGTTGTTTGAGTGAGATAAGTGTGGAAATGCATACTTTCAATAAACCCCCTTATAATCTAGGAAAAATGAGAGTTTCATGATTGACTTAGATGACATTTACAAGGATGATAGTTGTGGAATTTGGATGTTTATAACCTGGTGAGATACTGTCCAAAGGAATCTTGGAGGGGAAAGAATTTTAAAGAGGAGTTGTTTTGCAAATTTGGGCTAATTGGAGCCTTGTTCAGTGTAATAGTTCAATTTCAGTGGGGTTGTTCCAAAACAAGCACATTAGGTTTTGAGATGTGTTAAAGAGAAGGGTAATGGGTGTCTCTCACAATATTTTGTTTTGTGGGTTTGAGTTGATTTTGTGAATATATTGATTCTTACTCAAGATGGTTTTATACCTTTTACATGTTATTATGCTTCAATGAACATTAAGTGACTTTGATTTTTATCAAGATGATTATATTACTTTCAAATGAACACTATAACATGAAATGCTTTTCATTAATTTTAACTTCTTTTGAAATAAAAATCAGCTGCACACTTCATTACACAAGTTTAAAAAACAAAATAATGTCAAATGCAAATTCATTCAACAGAGCTTGAAATCATGGGTATTCTCAAGCAGAGTACAAGCATCTGCCCAGTAGGAAAAGTTCCTCAAAAAGACAAAAAACCAACCACCTTCCACAATCATCAACTGAAGCCCAATGGCCAAGCTATAAGTCTACCATATACATAGGAAAACTACCAGAACATGATCAATAACAAAAAACCAATTTAGTTACTAAGCCGCTACCAGGGTTTTCCACCAGACAAGCACAAACAAACCCCACCCACAAAGCACAAAAAAAACTACCAACAACTACATTACATAAACTTGTTCAATTTTTCAAATTCCCCAAACTCTATTTTCCAATCCACTCCCCTAGCTGCCATCAAGCCAAATAATTTCTTTAGAAATTCAACCGCAGTCACTGCTAACATTCAGTGATGCATCAAACCCCGACCGTGCAAAACCATAAGAAAGGGATAAATTTTTACCGTGTCCTCTGTTTGAAGCCATTCGACATCACAAGGACTTAGACATCCTTTGCCTTCAATCACCGCTCTCAGAGTTTCATCCATGCCTTCTACCAAGTCCTCCCAGAACCTTTTCACCAAAATTCTCTTTACTTCAACATTCAGAATCCTCAAATCTAGAAGAAAAGCCAGGAAACACGAAGAGACATGCAGATTATCTCGCCTGTACTCTCCATTCTCCAAATGTCCCGAGCCCATAACCATCTTTTCCGCCACCACTACGAGCGGATCATTATTCACCAAAATTCTCTTTAACCTTTGGTCTGTGATTTCCCTGAATGCGGCTTGTCTCACCAACGACTTCAACGAAATTGGCGTATCTTCCCCAAAACGAGCTAGACCTGACACCAAAACCTTAATCACAAATTTTGAACCCTTCGCCATTTGCCTTTCTGATTCAAATGCACTTGGACTTAGAGAGAACAAATGTCTACAAACACCACACCCGTCTGTTAAGAAAATTGCAAGCCAAAATTGGCTTTGGCCTTCCATAAATAAGGAAATACAACCCACAAGACCACCATCATCGTCCGCTAATGGTACCCTATCCAGCATGCGGAGCGTCCTTGCAAGGAGGAGGAAATCCTTCCCCATAATGTTCGTTCATGAAAATGCATGGAGGCAGGTGCCATATATGTCCTTGACATCATGCCGAGAGCCATCGATAAGACATCCTTGGCACACCTTTCCATAATCGCTGCCACCGCACCACACCAAACCTTGACACTCGTCCACCGTGGCAACCAATGCCACCTCCCTCCACCACCTCGGAGGGGCGCCCTCCTACCACCCACATAATATAATATAATATTATAATATATTATAACATCAATATAATTAATATAATATGATATTATATTATATAATATAATATAATATTATATAATATGACCTCTCAGTTTTTTTTTTAAATTATAACACAAAGAACAAATATCCGTTGCATAACGAATATCCATTTTTTGTTTTAATATATTATTTTAATATATAGTCAACGGTTTTTTCAAATGTATAATATGAAAATATATAATATAATATAATATAATATAATATAATATACATTATATTATGTATAATTTATATTATAATATAATATAATATAATATAATATAATATATATTATTTATAATATATTTATATTATATTATAATATAATATAATATTTTATAATAATATTATATAATAAATTTAATAAATTTAATATTATAATAAAATATAATATTATAATATATTAAATATATTATGATATAATATTAAATTAATAAACATTAGTATAATATTTTTTAATTTATTGTGTATATGATAAATATATTAAAAAATATTATAATATATAAAATAAAATAATTGGTCGGGTTGGACCTGACACAATTATAAAGACTGGCTTAAACAAAATGGATATCCGTTTTGTAACAGATATTCGTTCCTAATGGATATCCGTTTTGGTTTGGTATTACCAAACCAAAACAGATATTGTACTTGGGCTTGCAAAAAGTCAAAGGCGTGAATTTCACATTTTTGGACGTGTTAAAAATGCCTTTTTTTCACATCGCCACTTTTTGGACCCCCATGATCTTGCACAAACCCTATCTTCATGTGATTTGAAGAGGTTTTTACATCTTGTTTCATGGAGGACCCTTAGAGTATTTGGTAAAGGTGTTATTGTTCTTCCTTTGGAGAGGATTTAGTTCTCTTTGTTTTTGAGTATTAATCATTTGCTTGGAGCTTCATGATTATGCAGGTTGCATTTGAATTTGGCATGGATTGATTGGTGGGTGCTTATGAATACTAGAGAGACTTGGGTTAGGCTAGATATTTCTTATGTTAAGAGATATGTGTTGGAATGGTTACTCATTATAAAAAAATTTCAACAGTAAAGACCGAAGAGCCTACACCTGGAAATGGATGTGAGTCCATTATAGACCTATTGATAAGGTTGCCTTTATTGAAAGCATATATTTCTTGGTGTTGTATGCATAGGACAATCTTGTATCCCACTCTTGGTCTACTTGGAAGGTAAATGATCTAAGAGGTGTTGCCTGCCTGATTATTATATGCATTATTTATATGTATCTTGTCTTCTCTTATGCATTAGTCTTGAAAATTGAGTTATGAGGGATTATTGAGAAGTAGATGCATGATTTTATGTATTTCTGTTCTCCTCACAATATTGAACTTGAGTTAGTTTCAAGGATTTGGGTAGGAGAGGTAAAAGAGATAGTGGATTTGGGCATATTCCCTTTTGTTGTGGAATGTTTGGCTAAGTTTGATCTACTTTCTGTGAGAGGTTTACATCTAAGTTCTGCCATGTTTCATTATAGGTTGAATGGTTAGATGTTGATATCCTTTCAGTTTGGGAGTGTTGAAGGAGATCTTACTTTACATAGCTTGACATATGTTAGTGTGGTATAAGAACATGGTTTGATTTGCAGGTCCTCTCTTTATGGGAATATTGTCTTCTTCTTGAAGGTTCTTATGTTATGAGAGGTGTAGTTTGCATATCATTGTATGCTTCTTTGACACCATGATAGAGGAGTTAGCCACATCCTCTATGTGAAGTGCTATAGGAGGACTTGTTAATGTTGTGATCTTGTTTTCAGATTTGACATCACCTATGCAGTGAGAGTTCTAGAAGGTATATGTGTTCTGTATGAGAGGGGCACCTCTCTTGGATTGGTTACACTTTACTACAGTGAGTTACTTCAGAGGATTTTTATTGCATGCCTATGTGTGTTATTACCTTGGAGTCTTATTTTGTAGGATGGTGGATATATAGGGACTTTTTTGCAGATTTGGGTTGTTATGTTGATAGCATGAAGTTCTACCTATGACAATTTGGTTATAGAGACTTGGGAAAGGTATTGGTTTTAATTGCAAGAAAATTAGACTTGAATGTGATAGTCAGAGTGATATTTGTTTAGCCAAAAATCCTATGTATCATGCTTGTACTAAGCATGTTGATGTTCATTATCACTTTGTGCGAGAAATGATTGAGAGTGGGAAGGTATTGATTGAGAAAGTTGACACTTTGATCAATGCTACCTATTATCTTATGAAACCAGTTCCTACAGATAAGTTCTCTTGGTGTAGGAAGGCCATTGGCCTTGAGTCATGTACTTGATTTATAATAAGGATTCCTTGTTTAGAATAATTGCAATGTAGAATGTCAAGTGGGAGAATGTTGGGAATAGGATTCCATTTAATTACAATCCTAAACATATTTCATGTATCTCCTAAGTCCTTCGAAAGTGTTCCCCAACACTAGGATTAGAAAGAGATTAAATTTGAATGAAATGAACATGTAAATTGACATTTGCAATTATTCCTAAATGATAGGAACATGTGGGGGCGTCCAAGAAGAGATCCTAAAAAATAGGAGCACATGGGGCGCCCACATGGAAGGTGGGACCCACCTTGTTTCAGTTAACTATTTGGAGGATTGATAACACTTCAGTAATGCATGTTTTATTCGTAAAAATTAGGGATTGCTATTTACAATGTGTGGAGTGGCACTATCAGTTCAGTATCAGTTCAACTTAGTTCAATTTAGTTATGGTTCAGTTATCTTCAGTTGCATGTAGTTAGTTTGAGTTGCATGTAATTGACTTGAGTTGACTTGAGTTGCATGGCTAATGACTTTAGTTGCATGACATATAATAGGTGGATACTTTCAGTTAAGTGAGGATGATCAATCATGCATGATGTTTGCATGAATTGGTGGATATATATGTTTCAGTTAACTAAGATTGACTTGGGACCACCTTTGGGAACCCAAGTTGGCATCTTTCAATTAACACCTTTTTCATGAGAATTTATTTACAAGGCTCGGTTAAGTGGGCCCATTCTTGGGTGCCAACTTTGAGGTGATGCTTGTAAGATATTTTCTTAACCAACGATCAGTTAAGTGTTCAGTTTGGGGTGCCTAAATTGAGGAGACTTTGTTTTTGACTTCATGTTACAGTGTGGAACTCTACTTGCCCAATCTAGGCATAGATTTTTGTGAGGAGCTTTATGCTCTTGTAATTGACAACTCTTTGGAGTTTACAATGCTCATAATTGTCTATTTATTGTAGCAAGTGTATGGGAGTTCTAAAAGAGAGAGTGTTTTCTGCAGGATAGCAGGTTGAACTTGTGCATGTGTGAGGGTTTGAAGCATGGCATGGGATGTGTGGATTCATGCTTGGTCACATGGAATGCATGGATAATTGCAGCAAGTTCTATGTGAGTTTATTGCAGGTTGTGAAGAAGGATTGTTGAAGGCAAAGGAATCATATCAATCAAGGATTGATACAGTATTATTGTAATCTTGTTATAAGGTTAAATAATACAAGCACTATTGATTTTGGTGGAGTTTTTTCCTGAAAGGGTTTCTCCACGTATATGTTGTGTCACTTCTATCTCCTTGTCTCTTTCTACAATTGGTAAAATTAATCTAAACAGATTAATCATACACAAAGAATTGTGACAAAGAAAACTTAATTAAATCTATAGTCTCATAAGTTTTACAAGTTTTAATCTACAATATTACCTTCATTTTCCAACAAGAGAGAGAGAGAGAGAGAGAGAGAGAGAGAGAGAGAGAGAGAGAGAGAGAGAGCTAAGAGGGAGGGCTCGAGAGAGAGGGCTCGAGAGAGAGAGACTTGAGAGGGAGGGACTGAGAGAGAGAAACTTGAGAGCGAGAGAGAGAGAGGGAGCAAGAAGGACATAAGAGAGAGAGACTTGGGAGGGAGAGAGAGAGGGAGTGGGAGAGACTTGAGAGAGAAAGATAGAGGGAGGGAGGAGAGAGAGAGAGAGAGAGAGAGAGAGAGAGAGAGAGAGAGCTGAGAGGGAGAGAGAGACTTGATAGATATAGAGAGACCCAAGAGAGAGTGTGGGAGGGATGGAGAGAGGGAGAGAGGGGGAGAGAGAGAGTTTTTTCTGCCTAAAGAGATCTCATCCATGTTGCTTATTTTAATGCAAGGTGAAGAATGTGGCTATTGTACTGTTCTTGCTTATTTTAATGATGCGTAGAAGAGGGCCACAAAGGATATTGGTAAGATTGCAAGCCTCAATGTCATGCAAACAATTATTGAGCCAATGGTCGGAACTATAACTTATGGCTTCCATGATGTATTCACTAGAGAAAGAAGCGTTCTCATCTTCGATTTGGGTGGAGGTATGTTTGATGTGTCAGTTCTGTCTATTCAAAAGTGTAATATTTATGTCATGACCATTAGAGGGGATATGCATTTGGGAGGTTAGGATTTTGATAACAAAATGCTTAATCACCGTGTTCAAAAGTTCAATACAAAATACAAGTTGGATATCAGTAGTAGTGCCAGAGCTAGAGAGGGAGAGAGTATAAGATATATAATATATACTATATATACTATATACAATATATAATATATATATTATATATAATATATATAATAAATAATATATAATGTATAATATATAATAGATAATATATAATATATAATATATAATATATTATTTATATACTATATATTATAAAATATATATTATATAATATATATTATATATATTAAATAATACTATATATAATATATTATATATTATGATATATTAATATATAATGCCTTTATTATATATTAATAATACATAATAGTGGTTTTATGTCTTATTTGGTTTATAAAAATTGAATGATAACGGATATCCATTTGTAACAGATATCTGTTACAAATGGATATTTGTTATTTACTGTATAGGTTTTGAAGCTTCCCCTATGCATTCATATTGTTCGGTCAATAAAACTCTAAACATAACAGATATCCATTTTTTATTGTATAGGTATGCATACATATTAATATATAATATAAATTAGATACTATATAGTATAAATTAATATATATAATAACTATACATAATAATATTAATTTATATTAATATATTAATATGTTATAATTTTAATATATATTAATATATAAGTTAAAAGGGGGAGGGAGAGAGGGAATTGAGAGAGAGAGAGGGGGAGGGAGAGTGGGAGAGAGAGAGAGAGGGAGAGAGAGTGGAGAGAGAGGGAGAGGGAAAATGGAGAGGGGAGGGAGGGAGAGAGAGAGAGGGAGAGGAGGAGGAGAAAGACCCAAAAGAGGGGAGGGAGAGAGGGAGAGAGAGGAAAGACTTGGAGAGGGAGGGATAGAGAGAGAGGGAGAGAGGGATAAAGAGGAATGGAAAGGAGAGAGGGGGAGGGAAGGAAGAGGAAGGAGAGGAGAGAGGGAGAGGAATGGAAGGAGAGAGAGAGGAAAGGAGAGAGAGGGAAGGGAGGGAGAGAGCACTGGAAGGAAGAGAGGAGAGGAGAGCTGGAGAGAGAAAGTCCCGAAGGGAGAGAGGAGAGAGAGGGAGAGAGAGGCAGAGGGAGAGAGAGAGAGAGAGAAAGACCTAAAAGGGGGAGAGGGAGAGAGGGAGAGAGATAGAGAGGGAGAGAGGGAGGGATAATGGGATAATATATATTATATATTTAATGTATTATAAATGTATTAATACATATTGTATATTTTATATATATTAATATATAATATATATTAATATAATATTAATATATAGTATATATTATATAAATAAATATATATATAATTAATTTAGTATATTAATATATAATAAATATATATATATATATATATATATATCATAACATATAATATATATAATATATAATATAAAATACATGATAGTATAATATATTAATAATATTATGTTAATAATAATTCTTAAAACTAAAGCAAACAGATATCCGTTTATAATGGATATTTGTTTGCTTTGCTATAGGTTAAAATGATAAAAGCAAGAGCAATGGTAGGCATATCAAGTGCAAGACATAACGGATATCCATTTTGTAACAAATATCCATTTGTAACAAATATCCATTTTGTAACGGATATCCATTTTGTAACGAATATTTGTTTTGTAATGTATATCCATTTTGAAATAGATATCTGTTTACTAAGTTATATATAAAAAAAATGGGACCATTTTGAGCATTCCAATGGTCCTTACATTCTTTTTGTTGTGAAAATCTCGTGCTCTCTATTTGTATTGTACAAAATTTAGCTTTTGGGAGATTCTTTTACACTTTATTTATAATTAAAATCATTTGTGTGTGTTTTTTTGTTTGTGCAATGGGGAGTAGTCGCTGCCATAAGAGAAAAGGAAAAAGGAAACTAACAACAGATCACAATGAAGCATATATAGTAAAAGATGGAGAAAGTCATAGGAAAAGAAGACAAGGTATGACAAATATTCAAATTGAAGCTTCTTCTGCACTGTTAAATGTTAATTCAAGTGAAGATGAAATATAATTTGAAAAATATTGAACATCATATTGAAATTGAAAATGTGAACAACATTGAAAATGAAAATATTGTTGAAAATGTTATTGAAAATGAAATTGCTATTGAAAATGATTTTTTTTTTGAAAATGAAATTGTAATTGAGAATTAAAATGTTGTTAAAAATGAAATTGTTATTGAAAATGCTAAAAATATTGAAAATAGTGAGAATGAAAATGTTAATGACATTGAACTTGAAAATGAAAATGTTGGAATTGTTATTAAAAATGTTGAAAATGAATGTAACACCTAATTACATGAGAAACCCTAAATGGTTGCTTGAAATAGATGAGAACATAATAGATAATCTTCAAGGAAAAAGGTCACAATGAATGATTCATTTGTGGGCTACCAATATGTTCAATGAATAATTTTTCGATAAGACATTAACTGAACAATGCCAACTTTTTCTGCAATTGCTTAAGTCTTACAAAATGAGACCATTATTAAGAAAATTGAAGATTCGTGTCACCAAAAAATTAGAAAAAAATAGTATTATTGTAAAAAATATTTTTAATGCTCTAACGTCTATTGGAAAGACTAGTAAGGAAAAAGATAAAAGGGCTACTTGTAGAGTGATCACAACCTCACTAGTAAGCCATTACTTGAGAAAGGCTTGTTTAATGAGCCAAAATTGTATTGATTTAAACCTAAATCATAAAACATTGAATAAAACACTCTCAAGAAGAGTAAGACTCGATAGTCCTCTTCAAAATGATATGTGGGCTTTTAGTGGGAGCCTTCCATGTGTTGATAAGAAGCTAACCAATAATGTAAAGATGCAAGTTGAACAATTTTGGAACTCTCACTCTAGAGTATCACCGAATGTAAAGGATGTTTTAAAGTTACAAATTGGTAATCGAGATTGCACACCACATCCTAAACATTTCAAACAATTTTGTACAATTTTTTTTTTCAAGAACATCCAAATTTGCAAATCTCACAAAGGGCTTTAGAGTCTTGCAAGACATTTTATTATGTACCTATTAATGTTTGTAATACATGTTATTGTATATACCATGTTGAGTTTTCAATGTATCATGAATTATTATGCCATATTCATTCTACTATGCATACTGGCAAAATGTTGTAGGAGTGTCATGCAATGCAACTTCCCAAGTCATCTAGGGACTTGTTAGATTCATTTTTATGCATTAGAAGTGATGATTTCTTATTTTATAGAAATAATGGTTTAAATGAAATGTGTTTGCAATGTGGTGGTTTATCGAAGTTTGTAACATGCTTTCATTAGCGTAGTGATCATGATTTTGGTAACAAGGTTGTTGGGAAAAAAGGTTTGAGACAACCAAATACACATTGAAGGGTGGAGATGAAGGTTCTAGATGTGAGTTGGTTGCAAGAGAGGTAAGTATTGTTGATTTTATTTGTGATTTTTTTTTTTCTATAAGTATGCAAGGCATAGCCACATGTTGTAGTGGTTGGATTGACAATTCAGAATATGTAAAGACTCTTTCTTGATAGGAACTATTGTATCTGTAGTTGATTTTTCTAAAAATTACACATTGCAACCACAAAATGAAGTAAAATCACAATATTATAATTCTATTCAAATTGCTATTTTTGGCCACATAAGATATAGACATGCCCCTGATAGTACAAAATAGGACATGAAGATAATTAGGTAATACCATTTTTATATGAGTGATGATAAATCTTATTCATTTGAGTTTGTACAACATTGCTTTGAATTTTTTTTTGAGTTGTAGAAAAAAGGTATTGCAATGGGACAAAATCTCATTTGGTTAGATAATTGCATAGGGAAATTCAAGAATGCTCGCATGTTTTATTGGTTGAGAAAGATGTATATAGAGAGGGGTGTACTGCATATTTGGAGTTTTTTTGAAGCTAGGCATGGAAAAGGCGAGCATGATGGTGCAGGTGCATGTATGAAGAGAGCTTTGGTTAAGGAACAAATGAAGATTAGAGGTGGTGCAACATTTAGTGATGCATGTTCTATGTTGACTGGCGTACTTATGCATTATCATGAGGAGGGACACTTGATTCACAAGTGTGCAGGTTATTTTGGTTCGTTGAGGAGGGCACCATGGGAGACAAGTTGGAATGTCAAAAAATTAGAGATTTTTCAAAGAAGCATTCATTTCAAAGCTCAGCTGTGGGTGCATGGACCATATGGACATGAGAATTGGCTTGTTTTTATTAGAATTTTATTTTAGTGTGATTGGGATTAATGCAAGTCAAGTGAGTGGGCACATACATGGATTCCACAGTACCTAACCCCTTTATCTATAACACAATCCTCTTTAGAATATGAAATAGAAATTTCACTTGACTGCGACCATCTTTCAGATCTTGTACAACCAAGACATGTCTATGCAGTTGTAGCACTGTAGGGGAATGAAGAAGGATCAAACTATTTTTTAGCACGATGTGTATAGGGAAAGAAAAATCTAACACAACTGATGATAGATGATGATGGGTTCATGTATCCTATAGGTTCAATTGTTGTATCTTGAACTTGGTTGCATTACCATTTCATCATAATTTAGGTTGTTTAGAATAATATAGATTTGTTACTCTAAGTATATTTAATTGTTGATAAAAAAATTATGATCATATAGGTTCAGTTGTTGCTTTCAGAACTTGGTTGCGAACATATATGATTAGAAAGAATGATATACCTACATTTAAAGACTATGCAAAACAAAAAACCATTCTCATGTATTCGTACCTTGTTATGGCAACAAATGTTAAGTTATTGAGACATCATGCTAGACCAAAAACAAAGGAACTATGGACAATTAGTAGTATTGATCATGAAGCATTACTCAATACTTTGAAGGTAAGAGATGACCCTTCAGGTACACTTGAGTAGAAAATCATTTATTGAATGAGATAGGTATGATATTGTTCATCACATTTTGATATTGTTTATCTACTAAGGTTCATTATTTAGGTTGTTTAGAATAATATAGATTTGTTATTGTAAAAATATTTTCTAGTTTTCATTACCATTTCATCATCATTTAGGTTGTTTAGAATAACATAGATTTGTTATTCTAAGCATCTTTTCTATTGTGATTATATAGATTTTTCATTCAAAGTATATTGTGATGTTCATGGCATGATGGACCATGGAGCTGCTACAACAATAGAAAACTCTAATCCTTTGACAGAGGTATGTGACAGATTAGTAAATTTGACATTATATTTTCTCTTTTATGGTCTATTATTGAAATTTTTTATGATGCTTGTATGTAGTTTAACTTCTACCTTGATGGTTTCTATAGGTGCTTGTCACTCCAGAACGTCAACATGCTACTGTTGTGGAAGAGTGTGATGATTATTTGTTTGCAATTATTTTGTTATATGCCATTCCATAATTTTCAATTTCTATATATTAATGTATATAATTCTTATTCTATCAGTTGCATCTCCAGATGAGTGAAGAGAGGAGGACTAGTGGGCACATTCAAAAGACAAAAGAATCAACAAAAACTCCATTCAGCCGACTGCAAAGGCAACACGTGATCTATTTCCTTCTCCTATTGGGAAATGACTATGTATTAGGGCCGTTTGTTGTATGCCTATGTGGCATTTTATAAATCCTATATTTGATAGAAATTATTGAATGGGGATATCATGCGTATTGTGTATACTTTATGTGTATTCAAGTGTATACTTTACAACTTATGTGTATACTTTGTAACTTATGAGTATTCCAATGTATACTTTACGACCTACGTGTTTACATGTGTATACTTTGTATTCATGTGTGTAGTTCATGACTTAAGTGTATTTGAGTAAATGATTCACTTATTCACTTATTCACAAGGAGCAAAACAAACCCTAAACCCCTTTGCACCTTTATAGTGCATCCATCTGACCCTTTTTCCATCAATTGAAAACTCGACACCATGGGAAAATGCCTTAGAGATATCAAAAACCAAGAGGGGTTATTTTAGAGGGACCCTATAGGATCTTGTAGCCTTAGACATATTGTTTCTAGGTGACATAGTTTTTGAGTAATAACTCATCAAAGATTACTGCCTTTTAGCACTTTGGACTCTTAAGGGAAATCATCGGTCCAATGTAGCTCATACTGTTTCAGTGTGTTTGGGTGTGAAACAAGACCATTCCTAACATAAAACCACCAATTCGGACATGTTGGAACAGTCCATTTGGTCATACGAGTTGTAGAATGAAAGTTGCACCACTTTGCAAATTTACACTACTTGCATTTAATAACTTTTTCCTCAACTAAAAACTTGTCACCACAGGAAAATTCCTTTGAGATAGAAAAAATTGAGAGAGGTCATTATAGAGGGTCCCAACGCGATCTCGTAGCCTTAGACAAAGAGTTTGTAAGAGTCACAATTTCTGAGTAATAGCCCGTCAAAGATTGCAACCATTTTGCAATTTGGACTCTTAAAGGATCGAGCTGGTTGAATGTAGCTCAGAGTGATTTGATGTGTTTGGGTGTGAAAGAGGACCATTCCTAACATAAACGTACCCATCAGGACATGTTGGAATAGTCTGTTTGGTCGTATGAATTGCAAAAAAAAAGTTGCACCACTTTGCAACTTTACACTGCTTGCATTTGATAACTTTATCCTCAACTAAAAAATTGTCTGTGTCATAGAAAAAAACCTATGAGATAGAAAAAACTGAGAGAGGTTATTGTAGAGGGTCCCAACATGATACCGTAGCTTCAAATGGAGAGTTTTTAAGCATCACGGTTTTTGAGTAATAGCCTGTCAAAGATTGCAACCATTTTGCACTTTGGACTCCTAAGGGATTGAGTCAGTTGAACGTAGCTCAGAGTGATTTGGTGTGTTTGGGTGCAAAAGAGGAACTATTCCTAGCATAAATGTATCCATACAGACATGTTGAAATAGATAGTTTGGTTGTACGAGTTGTAGAACGAAAGTCACACCACTTTGCAATTTTACACTACTTGCATTTGACAACTTTTTCTTAACTGAAAAGTCATCACTGCGTGAAAAAACCTCAGAGATAGCAAAAACTAAGATATTTTATTGTAGAGGGTTCCAACACAATCTTGTAGCCTCAAATTGAGATTTTGTAAGTGTCACGATTTTTGAGTAATAGCCCATCAAAGATTGCAACCATTTTATAGTTTGGACTCTTAAGGGATCGAGTTGGTTGAATGTAACTTGAAGTGATTCAACATGTTTGAGTGTGAAATAGGACCATTCCTAGCAAAAATATACCCATACATACATGTTGGAATAGATGGTTTGGTCGTACAAGTTGCAAAACGAAAGTTGCACCACTTTGCAACTTTACACTACTTGCATTTGCCAATTTTTTCCTCACCTAAAAAGTCGTCACCATCGGAAAATGCCTCCAAGATAGAAATAAACTGAGAGAGGTTATTGTAGAGGGTCCCAACATGATCCTATAGCCTCTGACATAGAGTTTGTAAGAATCACAGTTTTCGAGTAATAGCTCATCAAAGATTGTTGTCTTTTTGCACTTTGGACTCTTAAGGGATTAAGCTAGTTGAACATAGCTCAGAGTGATTCAACATGTTTGGCTACAAAAGAGAACCATGCGTAACATAAAAACACCCATCTAGAAATTTTGGATCATTCTGTTTGGTTGTATGAGTTTCAAAATGAAAGTTGCACCACTTTGCAACTTTACACTGCTTACATTTGACAACTTTTCTTCAATTGAAAAGTTGTCACCATAGGAAAATACCTCTAAGATAGAAAAACCAATAGAGGTTATTGTAGAAGGTCCCAACGTGATCCTATAGCCTCAGATGAAGAGTTTGTAAGAGTCACAATTTTTGAGTAATAGCCCGTCAAAGATTGCTGCCTTTTTGCATTTTGGACTTTTAAAGGATATCATCGGTCCAATGTAGTTCAAACTGTTTCGACATGTTTGGGTTCAAAAAATGACCATTCCTAGCCTAAACGTACCATCTAGACACATTGGAACTATTTTTAGAGTAGACTAACCTCCTTTTCATTGATGGTAAAATCTTCTTCATATCTTTTCATTCCTTTTTTCTAACTGGTTAATTTTGGTCTTCATTTGTTTTGCTTCAATTTTAATGCTTATAACAAGATCCCTTCATTTGATAGAGTTTTCAATGCTTAGGACAACAAATTTATTTTTTCAAATCCACCTTAAGCATCATCTCTCACTTTCTTTTCCTGCACAAATTCTTACCAAATACAAAACCTTAATTGCCTTAGGTTGAATGGCATATATGACAACAATTACGATATAACAAGTTTTGTGTGGGTCAAGGTTGATTGAAATATATGACAATATCATATGAGTATTATTTCTTTTTTGAAAAGTGTGTATTATGACTAGTGTGCATCAAGCCCATATAGTATGCCTAGTTTACTTATTCATGCATTATGGTTAGCAACATTCATTGTTGTGCATTATGATAATACAAATTGCATGTGGAAGGTCAAATAACATGTATGTCATGGAGTTGTATTTGGTTTGTTAATTGTTGTATCACACTCATTTGGATTTTTTAATGGTTGCATCATGGTTGAGAGATGTCTTAATTGTTGATCATGATTATTGTATATATTTCACATGAACAATCTAATGAACATGCATCTTGTTAAGTTGTAAGGACTTTGTTTAAAGGTTACATCAAACCCCTATGGTTGAAAGATAGTGACTTATTCAAGATGATTTTATACTTTTTACATGTTACTAATTTTGAATGAACATTGAGTGATATTGATTTTTATCAAAATGATTATCTTACTTTTGAATGAGCATTGTAATGACATATATTTCATTAAGTTGTATCCATTTGTTTGAAGTTTTTAATAAATCAAAAGAATCAATGCCATAAGACTGTCATAAGCTGCTCTTTTCATCTTTGTGCCTTGTCTATGAGACCATAATTCTTTGAGGAATATTTTCAAACAATTCTTCTCAACAAATATTATACAGTGCTTCTCATACCATTTTTCATTAATTTTAACTTCTTCTGAAATAAAAACCAGCTACCCACTTCATTACAAGAGTTCAAAAAACAAAATAATGTCAAATGTAAATTCATTCAAGAGAGCTTCAAATCATGTGTATTCTCAAATTGAGTGTTTGATAAAAATGCTTTGGTAGAATTGTATGAAAAATGTGGTACAATAGAAAAGGTAGTGAATTGCTTGAAAAAAATCCTCAAAAAAATGTCGTCTCATGGAATGTAATGTATGTGAACCTTAATATGAATGACCTCTATAGATGGATTACCAATTGTAATTCATAAGTTCTATTAAAATGAAATTTCGTTAATCTATAACATGTTATTGATCATAACTAAAACATTCTAAGATAATTATACATTCCATTTGAAAATTCAAAGTAGAAAGACATGCACACGAGGAAAAAATTAGATCAAATATCAATTCATATTATCAAAATGTAGAATAATTGTGTTTGTGCATATACAAATTTGGCATATATTCCTACTCAGAACAAGTTTTACAATTTTTTTTACAAATTTTGGCATATACATCTCAAGATCTATCAAACCCTAAATATATATCAATCTATATCAAATCCTAATCTTGTGCTGGACCATCAAAATCGAGCCTTCTCAAAGAACTTAGTTGCTATGAAGATTTCTACACAATAACAATTCAAACCACAAATTAGATTAATTATGTGAATGGTTGACAAGACATGTTAGTAAATAGAAACTTATATACTATCATTTATAAATTATGAATTTAACATCAAAATCACTATACATGTACTATATTATATCAATAATGCAATTCTTGTTTACCTCAAGTCTTGCTCTCTTTTCTGCAAGATGGTCTGCATGTGATTGTCCCTTAGGATGATCAAGAGTCCTCGTATAAAGAAATAGTCTCACACTCGTCACAGTGCTGAGTCAAGTAGAGGAGTATAGCAGGTAAAATAAAAATGATACAAATTAACATATAATTGTTGGAAAATAACCATATTTACTAAACATATATCTACTCCTATCTAAATGTAAATATTTGCAATATAAAATAAACACATACCTGCAGTGATGCTTCTACACTAGATGGGTTCATGGTGGATGAAGCAGCTAAGATGGTTTCCTATATAAAAAATGACAAGAATGTAACACAATTTAAATGCACATGCACATATAATCATAATGTCAAGAATATAAAAAAAGTATATACCTATTGTGTAGCTTCATCTAATGGGTCAGGCTTAGTCAACATGGCTGTAAAAGAACCAGGTTGCTGCATAAAAAGACAAGATTACATTAGACTTTCAATCTATGTAGTACATGCATTTAATTTTCAAAAACTAACAAATAAATATAAATTTAAATAATAGAGACAAATCATTGATATAGCATGTAGGCATGGAGAAAAGCGGGAAAGGGAGCGGGGGGTAGATTTCAAATTCTACAAAGGGCGATGGCAAGGGTGGGGAGGATGAAGATGTAGATTGGGATGCTCAGTTTGTTCTTGTTCTTGATGGCTGGTCTGGCATTGTTTAGGGAGCGTTTGTGGCTAATAGAGTGGCAGAGGTTGTAGTGGTGTTGGGACTGCACATGAAATCTTCTTGGCCATTCCCCTATCTTGTTGGGTCTTCTTTTGCCTTTGTGGTTCGGATTGTGGAACCTTGGTCTCACGTTTTGGAGATGTTTCTTTCCATTGGTCAGTCATGGCTTTCTATGCTGGACGACTTGGCTCGTTGCTTGTGGTTTTATGGTACCGTTTCCAGTCTTGCAGAGTTGAAGGTGTGTTCGAGATTAGGAGTGTTCTGGCTGGATGTGTGGGGTTGTTGTTTGGTCTCCTTGGAGGCTATGCTACTTGCTTTGGCATTGGATCTCTTCTTGGTCATCCTCTCTCAGTCATTGGTGCCTTCTCTATTTGACGTCTGGTGGTGGGTGCTATTTAGAGGCATTGGTTTGGTGCTTGCTTTCTTGATGGTGTGTGTTTTGTAGAGTGCTTGGTGTTCTCTATTTTTCCTTTTCGTTGGCTTGGCTCTTGCCCCTGCTGCGGCTGGTTACTCGAGGGCTGTATTTAGCATGGGTTCCTAGATTTTTTTGGGCCCCTAGTATTGGTCTCCTAACGCGTTTTGGAGTGTTGTCCTTTCTTAGGCTTCCGCAGTGGTGTCTTGGATGAGTGGTGATCACATTACTGCTGGTTGGTTGGCTTTGGGTTGGCAGTCCTACCTTTGCTCAATTCTCTTTGATTTAGATTTCTCCTCTCCAAAGTGCGTTGTTGTTGTGCCCTATTTGGCAGTTGAGTGGTTGAGCCCTTATTTTTTTCTTCCCCTCCCTCTTGCTCCCTAGATCCTGGTTGGGGACCATGGCTTTGTGGGGGGTCGTGACAACTCAGGGTTTTTCTTCTCTCTGTTGGTGTAGGGGCTGGCTTTTTGTTTTGATTCAGGTGTCTCCCCTATTGTGCCAGTGGTCACTTTACCCTGGTCTGTGGTGGGTTGGTTGAGCCCTTGTTGTGCTCTTCTGGCTCTCTCTTTTTCTCTCCAGATCTTGGTTGGGGACCATGGGTTTGAGGGGTTTTTTGTTCGATTGGGGTTCTTCTTCTCTCTACCATTACTTGGGATTTAGTTTTTTGGCTACCTTGCTTTGGAGATGCCTTTGGCCTTCTTGGTTTCTGATACTCTGTTGATGGTGGCGAAAGTTTCTACTCTTAAAGGAGTGGTGTTTGAAATTTGGTTGAAAATGTGGATTGGTGTTGGCTTGATGGCTTTTGACTTGTTGGGGCTAAATTCAAAGTTTATGTTGGCCTTGTTTCTTCCGCTGCCCTTTGTGGCTAGGTGCTTTCTTTCCACTGGAGTGTGTGCTATTTTCCTGGCTCCACAGTCTGGGTCTCCTATTGAGGTGGAGACCCTTCCTATGGAGGAAGATAGTGTTAGGAATTATATGCAAAAAATATTAATTAAATGCAAATAAAGATTAAACAGAGGAATGGAAAACACATAAATAATAATAGCAAGAGATAATATTTAACTTGGTTCACCCAAACTTGGGCTACGTCCACCAATAGAGAATCCAATATTATTATCCAGTAAATTGAACCGATTACAACCAGTAATCTTTGCAACTCAATACTGCTACAAATGCTACAATACAATGTCAACAAAAACCCTAATCCTTAGCCTTTTTATCAAGGCTTATGTCGGTTACAAAATAGGTTTTTTATGTCGGACAATAGAAAAAATAACACTTAACGCCTTTATAAAATAATAAAAAATCATGAGAGGTTTCAGGGGTACTACCCCTCGACCCTGCCCTGTATCACGACAAGGAGCACGCCAGGGGTGCTGCCCCTTGACCCTGTCTTGGGGACGCTGCCCCCAAACCCTCATTAAATAATTTGGGGGGAAACCACACCGATAAAAGTGGGGAAATTTAACCTTTGAGTCTAATTAGACTCCATATACAAATAGATAGTGTTTCTGTGGGCTTGGTAGGATGTTCTCACTTCTTCAGTTGGTCTTAGCCCATGGTGCTCCTATAGAGATGGAGGCCACTCCTATTGAGGTGGAGTTTTGGTGGGGGTGTGAGTCTTTGTTGCAGTGGTCATATTTCTCTTGGCCACTTCTCCTATAAAGGTGGAGGGGTTTGTTGGAAGACAAGGTTGTTTGGCTCCAACAACATTACCTTATTTAATGACTCTAAAATGGCTTGGTGGCCTGTTATGCTAGCAACAAAGCCTGATTTGAAGAATATTAGTGGTTCATGTCCATGTAGACTGGTTTTGTTGGCTGTGAGGCCTGATTTTTTGGTTGTGAGGGTCTTGGTCCCACTTATTTCTACTTGTAAAGGCTTGAAGATTGTCCAGTTCCCTCACCCTTGGGGTGGCTGTTGTTTTATGGTATTATTGCCTATCCTTCTATTGTTGTTTTAAAGCTTCATTTGTAGTTTCTTACTACTGTATTATCTTGTTGTTGTTCCATTTTTTGTTGTACTAATTGATAAATTTTTCTTGATGTAAAAGGGTCAGGGCCCTTTCAAAATCCTTGCTTACCTTATCAAAAACAATTTAAATAATATCGTATACTAAGTCCCTAGGCCAAATGAAATAGCTGATTGCATAGCCTCCCGCACTTGGGAAATCTAATCCTCTATCAACAATTAAATATTCTAGCACATAAACATATATTAGTGCAAATATCTCTTATAAAATATGAAGAATTTAGATAAAAAACACTATGAAATTACTTTAAGCCTTACTTGTGCTCCCACATCATCCCTGGCAACCGATGTCTCCCTTGTAAATGGTCCACTCTATGCTCTATCAACTCCTACATCTGACATATCCTGAACCTCATAGTTAGATGTATCTATGGGAGTGTTAGTGGACCGTCGAAGAGGACCCAAACATAAATTGTTGCACATCATGTAGTAATGGGGCACACAAATATATGCCAAAGAGGACGATGTACCAATTGGAGCTGATGCAACAGGTCTATCACCATCATGATGGGATGCATTATCAAACAAGTGTGCGACATGATGGCTCTACATGACCAAATGATCACTCAAAGAATGTAAGGAAAAAATGCTCTGACTCCTTGCATCTAAAGCAATCTCAAGGTAAGTTAGTGGAGTTGGGGCAGCAATAGGCAGAGTAGGAAGAATTGGGGTGACTTGGTGTGCTCTAGGTCTATCCTATGGCATCCCTCTACCAACACCCTAGAAACCTTGCATGTTAAAGTAATTGACATGCCTCCCTAGGACAAACTCAACATATAATTTTTAGAGAAGATACTGAGGGACATCAAGATTGTTGCTGGGTGGTTTATCAAAAACCATCCACCAACATATCCATAAATTATCTAATATGCCTCTATGTGTGCACCATTTAATTGAAAATTTTGGCTTTTGCACATCTACAGGCTGTCCTGTTTTGCGATTGATGAATAACTGGGCTAATTGGGCTTTGTCAATATCAAGTGCCCTCACCTCATCATATGATAACCCATTGGCATAAAATTGTCTTTGTTCCTCTTGCCACTTTGCAAACCTATTATGCTAAGTTTCCAAAGTTTCAACATTTGAAATGATTGTTTCTAAAGTGTTTTTCATATCTGATAGCTCAGGGAATGTATCATAAATTTGACATACATTTCTCAATTGATCTAAATTTCTATGCATAGATTCATGTATTGTTGGCACGTTTTGGTTTGGAAACAATAGTCATGACGAAGGAGGATTTGGAGGGTTTTCATATTGAGCAAGTTAGGGTTTTCATGTTAAGCGGGGTTTAGATCAACCATTTTAAGCCTATTAATTGATAAAAAAACTTAAAATTAACAAACATCTTAATGCAACAAAAAACCTATTAAAAATTCTATTTTTGCCTAAAATTCACAAAAAAAACAATGCAAAACTAATATAAATTGAAGAAAAAACATTAAAATATGTAAATACCTTTGAAATGTGATTGAATTGAGCAAAAATTTTGGCTCCCAAACGGATATCTGAGTCGGTGAATGCAAAACACACACACAATTGCTTAAGAGATTGTAGGATAATGAGAATTCAGGTTTCTTTTTTATTTTATTTTATAGATCAGGAAACAGATATCCATTTCAAAATGGATATTCGTTATGAAATGGATATCTGTTTCCTTTATGGGTTGAAGATGGTTCCTTCACTCTGTGCGTGCCGAGCTAGGGCATCCGCGCCCTAGCTCGTTTCTCTCTTCTGCCTGGTCGTGCGTTGCAAGGGGTGGGTGTCTATTTGTTTGCAGGGGGGCGTGCTTGTGGCTGAGATCTGTGGGTGGTGTGTGGATGGGGTTTGGTTTCAGGTATTTTTCCTACTCGCGGCCGGCGCCTGTTTCTTTGCTCTGTGTCTGGTGGCGGCGGTCTGGTGTTGGGGAAAGTTGTTGTGGCATGCGTGAGTTGTGGCTGAGTGGGTGGAGTGCCATTGGGGTGAAAGGTGGGCTTTGTTTGGTTGCGGGTGGGGTTTGGTGTGGGTGGCGTGTGTGGTTTGGGTGGTTTTTAGTGCAACAGCTAGTGGTTTTAGTGTACCCTCACCTGAGGAGGTGTGGGCTTGCTTGATTCCTTTTCCTTTGGGTGTTCTTTGTGTTCCTCTGGGGCTCCTATGGGTTTGCATGATAGATTTTTATTTTCCTTTTCCTCTATGTTGCACAAGGATTCTTCTGGGATTGGACCCAAAATGGATTTCCGTTCGGCATTTGGCTCGAAGCCCTCTCTACAGGGCTCGAAGGTCTTTGATAACAATCTTTTCTCAGTGGAACCTGAAAGAGTTGAGACGGGCTCGATAGGCGGGTCTAGAATTCTGAAGATTAATGGGTGCCTTGAATGGTGTAAAGAGAGGCCGAATGTAGTCATTCCAATGGAGATGATGGCTGAAGACATTGATTATTATTCTAGACATTCTCTTTATTGTAAATTCCTGGGTTTGAAAATTTTGTTGTAATTTTTGGACATGTGGGCTCAAAGGACATGGATGCCTGAGGGTGAGATGGAGATCCGTCTCCTAGAAAATAACTATTTCATGGTTACTTTTGACTGTTTGGCTGATCGGAATAGGGTTTTTGAAGGGGGTCCGTACTTCTACAACTAGGTGGGCTTGTTCATTAAGCCATGGCATGCTGGATTCAACCTGGCGGAGGAACTTTTGAATCAGGTTTCGATTTGGGTTCATCTTCCAAGGCTCCCTGTGGAATGCTGGTGCGAAGATGTGTTGTACCTTTTAGCCTCAAAGCTGGGGAAACCTGTGGGTTTGTCACAACAAACACAATTCAAAAAGGTAATGACTTTTGCTCGGTTCTGTGTAGAAATTAATTTAAGTAAGCCATTGCTAGACTCCTTAGAAGTGAGTGCAGGTGATTATTCATGGGTGCAATAGCTTGATTATGAAACGCTTCCTTTCCGTTGTCATTTCTGCCATGATTATGGCCATCTCCAGCGCAGGTGTCCAAAGGCCAAACCTTTGGAGGCCCATCCTCCTTTGCCTTTGAACAATACGCCCAGAGTGGATAAGGGAAAAGATCCCATTCTAGGTTTCAATGGTAAGGAAGATGGTTTTATCCCCGTTAGAGGCCAAAACAAAAATAAAGGTCATAAAAGGACTTTGAAGGATAGACAGGAGGAGGACACCTTTAATAGGTTCGAAGTGTTGGAGGATCTTACTCAGCAGGAGGTGAACCCAGGTTTTTTAGATCTAGATCATGGGACTTTGGATATTGATCAGCATGTCCCTTCGGTTGTGGCTATGCATGCTCCCCAACAGGAGGGGGGTTTGGATGTGCCTTGCCTAGAAGAGGCTGGGAAAGATCCTAGACAGGAAAAGCTCAATTCAAAGGTGATTATGACACTGCATGTTGATGGGACTTTGGTTCTAGAGATAGTTCAGTAGGTGTGGGTATAGGATGTGTTGGGTGGTAGTGCTGAGGTAGTGAAAGATGTTGTGGATAAGGATCACCTCTTGCAGAAAGTGGGTTCAAAGGTGGGTAAGAAGAATAGTAAGACATCCTCTCAGTTGGGTGTTTTGCAAAAAGTTCTCAAGAAGGGGGGGCCGGAGAAAATTTCTAAGCTGGGAAGGAAGAAGGATGAGGAAAAGATTAAGATGATAGGGGAGACTTTAGTGGAATCGGGGTCAGTCAAGACTCTGGAATCACATTTTTCATGCTCCTTGAAATGATAGTTCTCTCCTGGAATGTAAGGGGCCTGAACAATGGCCCTAGACAAAAAGTTGTTCGGGATTTGATCAGGAGTCATTCGCCTAATGTTCTCTTTCTGTAAGAGACTAAGCTCTCTGTGGAGGGTATGATGGATTTAGTTCCTAAATTATGGCAGAATGGTGATTGCCAATGCATTGGTGCTTAGGGGTCTTCTGGAGGGGTGGCATGCTTATGGAACCTGCGGAAGATCTACCCCCTTTGGTGGGTGTCTTTTAAGTCCTTCCTTTCCTTAGTGGCCTCTTGTTTTATGACAGGGGAAATAGCTCTCTTCTCCAATGTGTATGCGCCTGTGGAGTTGCAAGGTAAGCAACTCTTGTGGTCCAACATTTGTTTAGTTCATAGCTTATTTCCTTATCATCCTTGGATTATTGGAGGTGATTTTAATGCTATCACGGAGCTTGCGGAGAAGTGGGGTGGAATTGCAAGGCTGGAGGCTTCCACGATGCTACTCCAGGACAATATCTCTACTTTGAATCTTGTGGATATCAAGCTGGGCAATGGTCTTTTTACTTGGAATAATAGAAGAATTGGAGAAGCTTCTATTTTAGAAAGACTTGATAGATTTCTGGTGTCTAGTTTTTGGTTGGGGGACAAATGGATGACTAGCTCCGAAATTCTGGATGGTCGAGGCTCTGACCATTGGCCTATTAAACTGGTGGTTGATCTACCTCAACGATGTGCTAGACAAACCTTTAAGTTCCAACTCATGTGGCTTCGGGATGAATCTCTTCATGATCTTCTCCCTGGCTGGTGGGATCGGGGGAAGCTAGCATATGGCACTGCGATGTACTCTTTCTCAAAGAGGCTTCAGTTTGTTAAATACAGTTTGAAAAGATGGAATAGGCAGCATTTTGGTTATTTGTTTCAAGAAAAATAGAAGGCACAGGATAATCTTGACCTTATTACCAGACAGATTTGGGATCAAGGCCTCTCGGAGGAGCTGAGCCTGTTTGAGAGTGCTGCAACAAAAGAGCTTGAGGAATGGGAGTTAAGAGAGGAGATCTTTTGGAAACAGAAGTCCCACATAGAATGGCTTTAGGCTGGGGATCAGAACACTTCTTTTTTCCATAACTCTATTAAAGATCAGAGACAAGGTAATGCTATATCTTCTATTTTGTTACCTGATGGGGAAAATTTGACCTCTTCCACTTCTATTTCTGCCGAATGCATTCGGTATTTTTCTACCTTATTCTCTGAGGATTCACCTCCTGCAGAGGAGGATGAAGCAAGAATTTTAGATTGTATCCCGAAGTTGGTGAATAATGAAATGAATGATTTGTTGCTTGCCCCTATTACCTTGTCGGAACTTGAGAATGTTGTGTTCCAGACGAAGAAAGGTAAAGCTCCTGGGCCTAATGGGTTCCCTGTTGATTTTTTTCAGGAGTTCTGGGAAGTGGTTAAATTGGACCTTTTAGAGGTTGTTTAGGAATCCTATATAAATAAACAAATGTTGAAGTTCTTGAATGCTACTTTTTTAGCTCTTATTCCTAAGGAGGGAGCTAATTCCTTAGATCTGTTCAGGCCTATTGCGCTATGTAATGTTGTGTATAAAATTATTACTAAGATGATTGCGGAAAGGCTGAAACCTTGGCTCAATGGTCTAATCTCTGAGGAACAAGGGCATTTTTTTCTGGCAGACAGATCATGGATGGGGTGGTTATTGTTGCTGAGGCTATTCACTCTATGGAATCCTCAAAAGATAAATCTATGTTTATTAAGTTGGACATGGCTAAAGCGTATGATCGTGTTAAATGGAGCTTTCTATTTAAAATCCTGGGAGCTTTTGGCTTTGCTGAGGGTTGGATTAAATGGGTTAGGAGTTGTGTCACTTCCTCTTCCTTTTCAGTGCTTATCAATGGTGAACCCACTTGTTTGTTTGGTGCTTCTAGAGGCATCAGGCAGGGAGATCCCCTATCCCCTTACTTATTCATCCTTCTTGCGAAAGGCTTGGGATGGCTCATCTATGCTCAGGTTGCTAGCGATGTGATTCAGGGATGGAGATGGTGAGAAGATATTCCCCCTCAGTCTCATCTTCAGTTTGTTGACGATACAACCTTGATGGGCAAGGCAAAGGTTGAGGAGGCCCTCAATTGGCGCAGTGTGTTGGACAGTTACTTAGCTGCTTCTAGACAACGCATAAATGAGGGGAAGTCCTTCATCTATTTCTTTCACACTCCTAAGAGTATTCATGTTGAAAAATGAGGTGTTTTCTTAGCTTAATACTTTGTAAAACTTTAATATTGCTGATCTAAGTAAGTCTTTTCTTTGTTACATATATTCTTTGTGGGTGATTATCTTGATTAATTCTTTTTACTGTTGTAGAATGAAGAGAGAAGTTGATAGAAGAACTAGATAGGATATTAGAAATATTACACAAGATGTACTATGGAGAAACCCTTTCGGAAAAACTCCACCAAGAATTATTCTATTATTCAATCTCTGAATTACAATAGCTCCAATTCTTGCTTGAGAATTCTTCTTCTGTCTTTACCAATCTTCTTCACAACCTACAATAAAAACTCTCACAACTCTATTCAACTTGCTTGAGATAAATAGACAATATGCAACCTTGTAATCTCCAAATGGTGATAATTACAATGCACAAGCTCAAGCCCTTGAAAAGGTATGCCATATTGCTTCAAGTTGAGTTCTACCGTGAAGACCAAAGCTTAGAACATGTGCTTTACCCATTTGGGCATCCCAAACTAAAGCTACAACTCATCCTTCACTTCGGTGATAATTACAAAGCTCTTCCTCAAAGATGGCGCCCAAAAGAGGGTCCCACTTAACAGAGCCTTCAAAAATATCTTATCATGCATTGGAGTTAATTCCAAGAAAGCATCTTAGGTGCCCAAGTTGGCTCTAAGTGATTTCTAGTTAACTGAAACATTTACTCAACACCATTTCCAAAGAATGGTCATTCCTTGTTAACTGGAGGAAGTCCCTGTTATCTATCATACAAATCAATGTTATTAGCCATGCATTCCAAGTTAACTGAAGCTAACTACATGCAACTCAAAATAACCAACATGCATGCAACATGCACTTGCATGCAACTGAAGATAACTGAACTGAACTGATCCGAACTGAACTGAACTAAACTGAACTGAACTGATTTGAACTAAACTTAACTGATCTTAACTGAACTTCAAGCATGCAAACATCAAATCCTAACTCCTAGGATCTTTACATGCATTCAGAAGTGTTAACTATTACTCCGTATAGTTAATTGGACACAAGGTGAGTTTCACCTTACCATGTGTGCACCCACATGCTCCTATTATTTAGGAATAACTACAAATGTCGATTTCATGATTTATTTCATCCAAATAATTAATCTCATCCTAATCTTAGTGTTGTTGAACACATTCCAAGAATCTAGGAGATACATGAAATAATTAATGTTTAGGATTTGCAATTAAATGGCATCCTATTTCCAACATTCTCCCACTTGACATTATACATTGCAATTATTCTAAACAAGGAATAATAAAACAAGTATAAGACTCAAGGCCAATGGCCTTCTTGCACCAACTAATCAAACCATGCTAACTTCAAATGCAACCTGCATAATCATGAAGCTTCCAAGCAAATGATTAAAACCAAGAGAACTTATCTCGATGGTTTCATAAGATAACTGTAACATTAATTAAAGTGTTAACTTTCTCAATTAATACCTTCCCATTATCAACCAAACCATTACCTTTCCCAAGCCTCTGTAACCAAACCACCTCTTTAGAGGCATGCTAAACCACCGAGTGTGTTGAATTCACATTCAACCAAGGTGTAGACTCCTCGGTCTTTTCTGTTGAAAAAACTTTTCTCACAAGTAACCATTCCAACAAATGTCTCTTACCACAAGATAATTCTAGCCTCACCTATTTCTCCAAGTATCCATGAGGACCTGTAACCAACTGATCCATGCCAAACTCCAAATGCAACACAACACTTTCATGAAGTAATCAAGCAAATGATTAATGTACCCAAAACTTAAGAGAACTACACAAGATCATTGTCAAAGCTCCAATCATGAATCAGGAACATAAACATGACATCCATAATCTAACCATCTCCTCTTAGGAGATCACATGCATCATAACATACTTATACATCCTAGTCTCAAGAGAACCATGTAATATGACAAAACTCTAATCTAGAGTCAAGAGTTAAACCATGACATAATATCAACCACTCTAAACCAAGAACAAACCATATCCCCAATCACATGAAGATAACCTTACCAATGATGCATCTAGTCACTGCCAACAACTCCCACTGAACCATGATACTGAGTCACACATGGCATCATGACTAACATCTTCATCATGAAGATCACTAAATCCTACCAAAGCTCCCACTAAACCGTGATACCGAGCTATACATGGCAACAAGATAAACATCAAACCATTACTATCAAAAACATATGGAATTTCAGATATTTCCTCATGATCATAATTATCATAACATGTATTATGCCACAACTCTAAACTGCTAATCAAGAGTATACCATGACATAATAACAAAACCATCCTACAACCAAGGATCCACATCATTTCCAAATGCTCCCACTGAACCATGATAGTGAGCAATCCCATGGCATCATGATGCACATAATCAAAACCCCATTTCTGTCATAAGCTCACACCAAAACTGTGAATCCAAGCTCTCAATGACCTTTGTAACAAACTTCTTTTTTTTTTTCAAAATCAGCAATAGCAAAAATAATAAAATCTCCCACTAAGCCCAAAAAACCTCCAATCTTTTAAGAGAAAGGCATCCCAATACTCTACCCAACCTCAGCTCTGATACCAAATGATGAAAAATGAGGTGTTTTCTTAGCCTAATACTCTGTAAAACTTTAATATTGCTGATCTAAGTAAGTCTTTTCTTTGTTACATATATTCTTTGTGGGTGATTATCTTGATTAATTCATTTTACTGTTGTAGAATGAAGAGAGAAGTTGATAGAAGAACTAGATAGGATATTAGAAAGATTACACAAGATGTACTGTGGAGAAACCCTTTCGGGAAAAAACTCCACCAAGAATTATTCTATTATTCAATCTCTGAATTACAATAGCTCCAATTCTTGCTTGATAATTCTTCTTCTGTCTTTACCAATCTTCTTCACAACCTGCAATAAAAACTCTCACAACTCTATTCAACTTGCTTGAGATAAATAGACAATATGCAACCTTGTAATCTCCAAATGGTGATAATTACAATGCATAAGCTCAAGCCTTTGAAAAGGTACACCATATTGCTTCAAGTTGAGTTCTACTGTGAAAACCAAAGCTTAGAACATGTGCTTTACCCATTTGGGCATCCCAAACTAAAGCTACAACTCATCCTTCACTTCGGTGATAATTACAAAGCTCTTCCTCAAAGATGGCACCCAAAAGAGGGTCCCACTTAACAGAGCCTTCAAAAATATCTTATCATGCATTGGAGTTAATTCCAAGAAAGCATCTTAGGTGCCCAAGTTGGCTCGAAGTGATTTCTAGTTAACTGAAACATTTACTCAACACCATTTCCAAAGAATGGTCATTCCTTGTTAACTGGAGGCAGTCCCTGTTATCTGTCATACAACTCAATGTTATTAGCCATGCATTCCAAGTTAACTGAAGCTAACTACACGCAACTCAAAATAACCAACATGCATGCAACTAAAGATAACTGAACTTAACTGATCCGAACTGAACCAAACTAAACTGAACTGAACTAATCTGAACTAAACTTAACTGATCTTAACTGAACTTCAAGCATGCAAACATCAAATCCTAACTCCTAGGATCTTTACATGCATTCAGAAGTGTTAACTGTTACTCCGTATAGTTAATTGGACACAAGGTGAGTTTCACCTTACCATGTGTGCACCCACATGCTCCTATTATTTAGGAATAACTACAAATGTCAATTTCATGATTTATTTCATCCAAATAATTAATCTCATCCTAATATTAGTGTTGTTGAACACATTCCAAGAATCTAGGAGATACATGAAATAATTAATGTTTAGGATTTGCAATTAAATGGCATCCTATTTCCAACATTTCAAAGGAGAATTGTTGGTATCCTTTAGTTTCAGATTGGCTCGCTCCCTTTTTCCTATCTTGGAATCCCTCTTGCTGTTCATTCTCTCCCCCAAAAGGTTTTGGCAAGAGACTCTTGACAAGTTTCAAAGATTGGTCAGTCATTGGACTTGCAGGTGGCTGTCTACAGCTAGTCGCGTGACCCTTCTAAAGTCGGTGGTCCAGGCTCTCCCTCTTTATAGATGTTTTGTTCTTTCTTCTCCTTCAAGCTTTATTAAAGATTTTGAGAAATTGTCTCGTCAGTTTCTGTGGGCTGGCAATCTTCTTCATAGTAAATGGAGTTTGGTGAAGTGGGATGTTGTTTGTAGGCCAAAGCAGGAGGGGGGTCTTGGTCTACGGTGGACAGATTTGAATGGGCAGGCCTTGGCTGCTAAGTTGTATTGGCATTGGTGCTCTCAACAAAACATGTGTTGGGCTAAAATTCTGACCTTCAAATATTTGGGGACAATGGACAGTCAAGAGGGGAAAGGTTCTATGATTTGGAGTACCTTGAAATGAGGTGCCAAGTTGGTTAAACAGGGCCTTTTTTGGATTTGTAATGAGGGTTGGGATGCTCTTTTTTGGCATGATTCTTGGGATGGACATCCTCCCATTGTGTCCTCACATCCCCACCTCCATGATTTGTGTCTGATTTTCACGAAGATGGGATGAAGTCATGTGGCTGATTTCAAATCTCAACATCTTTTGGGTCAAATTTTTGTGTCCAGGTGGAAGGACCCCTTAGATTGGCCTCCTGGTGGTGTGGTGGAGGATCGTCAAGAGCTTGTTAAGATTTTATCGGGTCGTGCCTGTAATTCTCTTCACGGAAGTGATGTGCTTGCTTGGGGGCCTGATTTGAAAGGAAAATTTTCGGTTGCCTCTGGCTATCAAGTTTTGGATAAACAGGTTTTTGGGTGCTCCCAGGTTTCTTGGTGGAAGCATGTTTGGAATAACTTTTCTTGGCCTAAATGTAATTTCTTCTCTTGGCTTGTGGCTCAAGGTTTGTGTCTTACTTGGGACAATCTTTGGAAGCGTGGGTTCCAGGGCCCTTCCAGGTGCATTCTTTGTGGTTAGCATGAGGAGTACTTATCACATCTCTTTTTTCAGTGTTCTTTTGTTAAGACTATTTGGCATTACTGGTGGAATCTTTGGAGTGCACCGTGTTGTCATGCCTCTTCTTTGGAGGATTTCTGGAGGAGACAAGGTTCTCCTCCTGCCACAACCTCTTTCCTCAAAATTGCTTGGAGCATTGGTCCTAGTTTGATTGTTTGGAAAATTTGGTTGGAGCGTAACAGAAGAATCTTCCTAGATAAAAAATTGCTCATGGGGTAGCTTTGGAGGCGAATTCTTGGGGCTCTGCAGGAGACTTTGACTGCTAAGTGTGACTTGTCTGTGCCGATTGATCCTAGAGACTTGGGTGTTGTAAATGCTCTGGGTCTTGCCACAGGGGACATGAGTACTGCAAGCAAGGTGCATCGTAGGCGTGGGTGGGAGAGGGTTGCTCGTGAGGGCTTTTGGTGCCCGCCTGCTCTAGGTGAACTAAAAATTAATACGGATGGGTCGTCTAGGGGTAATCCTGGGCATGCTGGGGTTGGAGGTATATGTAGAGACAACCTTGGAGTGGTGGTTTTTTTCTTTTCTATGTATCGAGGTTTGCAAACTAATAATCTTATGGAGGAGAGTGCTATTCTCTTGGTGATTGAGCATGCAGTTGCCCTTGGATGGCGGCGGATTATTTGTGAAGCTAATTCTCAGGTTATTGATATGTTGAATAAACACAATTTGGCGGATGCGAATTGGCAGCTAGCTGTGGTTGTCAAACAAATTGTTTCTCTGTGTTCTTTGGAGTCCATTATTTTCTGCCATATTCCGCGGGAGTGGAATAGGGTGGCTGATGGGCTGGCTAGATGGGCATCGGAAAGGACTGATTCTTGGTGTGTGGATGATTAGGGAAATCTTCCTATTGATTTGGCCCCTGTTCTTGAGGAATGGGTTGCTGAGGATATGAGGTGTTTCTTGGGTGTGAATTAATTCCTGTTGTCTCTGGCCACTTGTGGCTTCTTTCTTTGGACTTTGTATTGGTGATTATGATTCAATAAAGTTTTTACCCTCTTTTATTAAAAAAAAAAATCTATTTCCTTTATATAGTTTTTTAATTATTGGTCGAGTTTGCGACTCAATCACTATACATATGTAGTTTTTTTGGTAATCATATATTATAATATAAATATTATATTATATATAATATATATTATATTATGTATAATATATATTATATTATTATATAATATCTATTATGTTATTTATAATATATATTATATTATAATATATTATAATATAATTGTTTCACAGGATTGCCAAGTTTTAGAGCTTAGCATTCGAGGCTAAGATTATATAATAATATAACATTATATTAGGGTGAAATCACAATACTGTGTCTCACTTTTTGCCCAAGATGGACATTTACATCAATATTTTTAACTAAATCTTCATCTTCTAAGACCTATAGTAGCTAAACCATAAAGAATTTGAAGATGATGTGAACTAGTGATTTGTGGAAATTTGTGTGTAGATTCTAAATATATTTTTTTTTTTCAAATTTTCTGAAATAAATCATGAATCTTTCAGCATCTCCTTTAATAACTGGTTTTAGACAAAAAACAACATTTAAGAAAGTAACATTTGTGTCGTACAACATAACTTTTTTTTCTATAAAGGATTAAATTCTAATTTTTGGAATATAGATTCTCAACATCAATATCTAGGGAAAGGATATTTTTTCATAATTTTTTCTTGCATATTTATTTTAAAATTAATTTTTGAAGTCAATGTAACTATAACTTGGACATACCTGTGTGCCATACAACCTAAATTTTTGTGTATATGCCAAAATATAATTTTTATTTTTTGGGTGAAACAAGGAAATAAATATCTAGGGAATGGGTATTTTTTGAAATTTTTTTACAATAGTTTACTATTTTTCCACCTCTGCACAACAAAGAGCTTGATGTTAAGAGAAAACCTATGTTTAGTAAAAAATAAAATTTAAATGCATGATAAAATGAAAATATATCAAACCTATACTTGTTGGAAAGCTAGTTTCAAGGGCTAAAATCTTGAAAAATATAATTTTTAAATGATGTTATTTAATCCCTCAAAAGGTAAAGAAAAAGTGGTTTTTTGCTAGCATTTTTATAGTTGTGAAGGAGACTCCATTGTGGGTATGATTTAATACTATAGGGGTTCTATCTAAGGGGGTTTGATCTAAGGGTGTCTTATCTATCCCTCTTCAATTAAAACCCTTTAGATGGAGCCTCTAAAGACTTAAATCATTAGTTTTCCTAAAAACAGTGATTTTAGGCAAAAATCAACACATCCCAAAAGTGAGACATAGTATTGTGGCAACACCCATTATATTATGTAATATATTATATATGATATGATATAATATAATATAATAATATAATGGCTCTAGGAAAATTCACCGCGAGTAATTCACCGCTAAAAATTAACCACAATAATATTTTTTAATATATATTTCAAAAACTTTAGTTAATTTTCCGCTGTAGTGAATTGTTCAGGATGAATTACTAGTGTGAATTTTCCTTATCTGAATTGCTGGTGATGAATTTTTCGTATGCCTAATATAATATAATATTATAATATAATATATAATATATAATATAAAATATAAAATATATTATAATATAATATATAATATATAATATAAAATATATTATAATATAATATATTATAATAAAATATAATATTATAATATAATATAATATTATAATATAATATAATATTATAATATAATATAATATTATAATATAATATAATAATATAATATAATATAATATATAATATATTATAATATAATATAATATAATATATTATATTATATAATATATAATATTATATTATATTGTAATATAATATATATAATATAACTATTAAAAAAATTACAAAAAGGAAACAAATCCTTTATGTAGTTTTTAATAATTAATCACCTTAACCCCACCATTATACATATGTAGTTTTTGGTAATCATATATTATAATATAAAATTATATTATATAATATTATATATATTATAATATACTATAATATATTATATTATGTATGATATATTATATTATTTATATATATAGTATAATATAATATAATATAATATTAAATATAATAATATAATATAATATTAAATATAATAATATAATATAATATAATATAATATAATAATATAATATAATATAATATAATATAATATTATAATATAATATATAAATATAATATAATATAATATTATAATATAATATAGTATTATAATATAATATAGTATTATAATATAATATAGTATTATAATATATATATATAATAATATATTATATTATAATATTATATTATATAATAATATATTATATTATAATATAATATTATATAATAATATAATATTATATAATAATATAATATTATATAATAATATAATATTATATAATAATATAATATTATATAATAATATAATATTATATAATAATATAATATTATATAATAATATAATATTATATAATAATATATTCTATTCTATTCTATTCTATTATATTTATATATGATGTTTATTATGTTTTTGATTAGTGATAAACAGGTTTTGAAGGGTCCTTGAAATCTTGTACAAAAAGGAAAAGAGGCAGCAAAGATATAGTCAATTGGCTACCCCATCAAAACCCAAAAACAAGTTGATTATGAAACAATCAACACCCCATCAACACACAACGACCAACCAAACAAAAAACTAGAAAAAAAGAGAATAGAACAAGCAATAATTAAAGAAGATCCTTTAACATTCTACCTACTTCCATATCCTTAGTGATCACCTTGTTGTGCATTTCCATGATCTCCTCCACATCTTGCCTCGACATAGTCTTGCGTTTCTTGGTTTTGCTTTGAGTGCGAACAATCAGTCCCATACCCAAATCCACAATATGCATCCTCTTGTCAGCATCCTCCCCTTTATCTTGGTTCACCGAATCACCAAACAAAGACCTCCCAATCCATTCCCTAGCTTTCTCATTCAGGAATACCAAACCTTCAACCAAAGATTCAAGCTTTTCCCTGCTGAGGTTGATCACCATGTTGATATCTTTATGCAACAACAAGGAATTTTTCTCCACCATGGATAACCTCATACCATAATCTTTCTTCAAATTGGCCACATCCTCTGCCATGAGGCCAAATGTAATGTCCCCATTTTTGCTCGTCTTTGCATCTCGTTGATTAGCCTACCCTTTGGCCCTCTTAGGTTAACATTCATGGTTAGAGGGTCTTGTTTTGTAGTCACTAGGTTGTTTCCTTCTCTGGAGTTTGTTATCATTTAGGATTGGCCTTTGGGAGTGAGTTGGGAGTTAGTTGTGCACACTTACTATTTATAGTATGTCACCTGGTTAATGGAGTCTAGTGTTACTATCTTTAGCAGGGTACCTAGATATGTAGTTGACATAGTGGTTGACCTCCTGGTTTAGATGAAATGGAAGAATAATGTTTAATGAGAAAATTATGTCATTTTAATTATTATTAAAGTTAATCTTTAATAATAATTAATTATTTATTCAAAAAGTGTATTATAATGTTATATTATAACTTTATGTCAATGGGGCCATTAAATGACTTAAAAAACATTAATAAAGTGCATAGTAAAGAGTGGCCATCTCATGAGACATTATAAAGTGCAAATATTAAAATATATTTAAATGTTAAAGATGCTTCTAGGGGGTCGACCTGATTTGAGAGAAATATATAACGCTTCAACAAAGAAAATAATATTCATTCATGATTATTGATTTTTATGTTTTGAAGAGTTTTTCCGTGGAGAAGAAGAAACCAAGGGCTTCAAAAATTTCTACCATTATTAGCTTTGGAGAGTGTAGTTGCTTCGAAGTTCATGCTTCCTGAGGTTGTGAAATAATTTCTGAAGGTTGATTTTTGGATTGGCTATGTAATACCCCTCCGTGTCGGTTGTTCTGAACTTTTGTGTGAGTATTTGTGTGTGCTTCATTGATTACTGTGTTATTTGATTGTGTGGAAAATATAATATGTTTGTAGTCATGCTTAAATAATTAATTAGATCATAAGTGATTTGCAAGGTTATTTAAAATATGATTAGGAATTAAAATAATAATCAATTAAATCAAATCAAACGATTTAGAACAAATGATCAAATCAAACTAATTCGTTAAAAGTAAAAGTGATATTATTAGATAAATTGATTTAAATTATCGTGTTAATTTGAAGTTAATAATAATTATGAACAAATAATCTTGAAAAGATAATTATTTTGGATACTTATTTAAAATCTTGCAAATGGTTGATTTTAATTGTTTAATATGAAAGTAATTAGTTAATAAAGTATTACAGAAAGATATATATATATATATATATATATTTATTTAAATAAACGTTCATGTTTGTGGATTTAAAATTTATTTAGTTTTAATTAAATGCATGAAAAATGAAAATGAAATATGGAAAAAGGCAACAAAAGGGAATTAAAGTTAAATATTATTTGATTTTATTCTTGAAATGTGACCTCTGGTATTCACGGGAAGAGGAATTGAAAGGATTCCTAGGCATAGAATTTAATAAGGGTTTTTCCTTGTTGGAGGGGGGGTTTTTTTGAAGGCTGGAGAAATTTTGTTTCCAATCATTTTTCTGCCCTTAGTTTCTTTTTCTGTTTTTTGGAGAAAATTGGTGAAGAGGAAGGAAGATTTGGATCTGTTGCTGGGAGATTGGCAGGAAGGAATTAGTGCAGCAAGAGGATCAAAGCTTCGTCAATTTTCTGCAAGCGAAGGACGCCAGGTTCTCTTCTTTAATTAATTATCTTCTGTTAAAATAGGAATTGCCCCTGTGAATGAAATTTGTATTTAGGCTTGAAAATTAAATAATGGTAGGAAGAAAATCCATTGGGGTTACAGTTTAATCAAAGGAAATTTTTAGCAGGGAATTGGGATTTGTTATTTGTTTAATGGAATTTTCTGGGGTTTCTGGGTTATTGTTGATTGAAAAAGGATTTTATTTCAATCTAGAAACAAACAGTAGTTTTGTTTAAAAAGAATAAATATATATATATATATATATATATATATATTTGTGTAGGGACAATCTTTATTTCAACAAATTTCTGGGTGTGATATTCTGGTCTGTACATATATTTGATTAAAAAAAGTTCTTTTTATTTTCAATGTTGTACAGTGAAATGTATAGTAATTATCTTGCCCTATTTTCTTTGAAATATTCACATCCCTGTGTGTGTGTATATATATATATGTATATATATATATATATATAAATATATATATATACATATATTTGAACTTATGAAATTTTTGAATAAAAATTTAATTCACCGAAACTATGCATAGCATTTAATTTTGTTTGGGTTTATATATATAATAACAATGGCTGTGTGGGGGGGGGGGGTTCGGCCTTGGCCGTACCCACCACCCCGCCACCGGTCCGTGTGACAGTCTGCGGACTGTCCACGGCCGGCGACATAGTCTCCCGTGCGGTGTGTGTTGGGAATTAAAAAATTTCCCCATTTAAATTTAAATGTAATTAAATCTCGGTTAATATACGAATTTTATATGTTATTTTTCTGTGCGGATATTTATCTTTATAAATATATATATATATGTATATATATATTTATATATACATATATTTATTAATTAATTTTATTATTCTATTTTTTCTGATTTAAATAATACTATATTATTTAATTCTGTATACAATATATTCAATTTCTTTTCGATTAATATATATTCTGTTAATTTAACTGTTAGTTAAACAAATGTATAAATATATTCTGTTTCTGTTTCTTTTCTGATTAAAATTATATTTTCTGTAATTTAACTGTTATTTAGAAAATAGATATTCACATTTAGATTCTGTTTCTTTTCTGATTAAAAATAAAGCAAAATTTGTTACAATGAAAATAATAGTAAAATAGAAAAAAATCTGTCTTATGGATTTGTTAAATTATAACTTTGAGTGGATATTGTTAGCAGAAAAATCATTTACGAAAGTAAAATAGCATTGTTTATTTAATTCTTGTTTAAATGTGAATATTTTTGGGAATAGAATATATTATGGGATTAAATAAGTTGTTCTTTTTATATTTCATCTTGTAGTATTGTTGGATTCGTAGAACATATCTTTTCTCTTTTTACATTCCCTCCTCAAAAAGAATTAAAATAAATATAAATGCGTAGTGGTTTTTAAACGTAATTGTGTGTGTAAATTTATTTAGATAGATTTAAGATTTTAAGGTGGTAAGTTCTAATATGTAGTTTATGTATGTAGAGTATTGTTATTATTGTCATTTTAAAGTATAGACAATTGGTCTTAAATGGTTTTCACAATTAATTTAAATTTTGGAAGTGAATGTTAAGTGAGTATGATGAAAGGGGAAATTTAAATGTATGGGTATAGTTAGAGATTGATTAGGGTAATTTCGAATTGGATAGTTTATTGGTGAAATGGAATTTTAATCTTTTGAAAATTGACTTCCCTTATATTCATTTAATGATTGATTTGTAAGTACGCTTTATGGATAAGACTTTTAGAATACTTGTGATGGTTATCATGAATTGTTTTAGTATGGGTAAGTTGTAAAGTTATTTAGTTCTGGTCGTTAATTGATTGGTTAATAAATATTGTTCTCGATTGAATTGTTGATTGATGTTTATTATATAAGTGTTTTTGTGGAGTTGTGAGTGGTTGAGTATTTAAGGTGTTCTTAAATTTGGTGCCTTGGATGCCTGGTTGAATGCTTTTACCTTTGTTGTTGAAGGATTGTTTTTGGGTGGTTCCATGTTGGTGTGAATGCCTTTGGAGGTTAGTTTTGATTCAAGGAATCCTTTGTCTTTTAGATTTGTGTTGCAATGTAATTGGGAATTTGTATTTTGTTGATGAGTTGTGGGAGGTTGATCTTCTTGGATTTCTGATTTATTTTGTATCAAAGTTTTTATGTGGTTTGGATGGGGTGGTTGATCTTATTTTAATGTATTCACTCATTATTTTTGAATTGAAATTAGATCTGGTGGCCTTGCAATTATTGTTGTCATTGCTATGTTGTTGTTTTTATGAAAGTGATTTGCGTACCATCATAAGGGGGTTCTTGTGAGGAGAAAATTGAGGTCTCCCATGGAATGCCTAGTTGGTGGCTTTTGGTTTCATTTAGTGATTTCGTGAATTAAAGGTTGATTTTCTTTTTTGCGTTTTCCTATTTGAGGTGACGCCATTGTTGATTTGTGGATGGGTCTTGATGAATCTTCTCTTTTTATGGCTTTTCTGTGTTACTCTCATTTGAGGAAATTTTATCCTTGTGTTGGAATTATTGGAGGAAAAACTCTTGTTGCTTCACTTTACCCTTGTGTGGGTTTTCATTCTTTTGGCTTCCAGAGGCTTGAGATGATTGATAATTGATGTTCTCTCTCTTTATGGGCCCTTGATGTGGCAAGTGTTTTGGTTTCATGATTTTAAAAGGGTTGTACGAAATTTGTTGAGACTTGGAAATTGTATTTATAGCGAGATGGGTAATGCCTCACATGCTTCTCGGTTGTGATCTAATATTCTTAGTTTGATGGTACAACCCTTGGTTTTTATGTTGTTGGGTCTCTAGGGAGAGTGGCTCCTCATGGGGGCCGGCGCCCCGTTTAAGGGGAAGGGCTCAGGATAACCCACGAGTGAGTTAGTAAACAAGTGAAAACCTAATAATTAACTTAGGAGGGTTGGGTAGTAATGTAATGCCCCGCCACGCAACCCTAGAGGAAGTTGCAATTCACCACTTAAACATACCAATTTTTTGTTTTGTTTAAGTACAAATAACAAGAAGATAATACATATTGCCAACAACCTCTAAGGCCACGAGACAAAGATTACTTAAAAACCCAAACAACAACTAACATTAAAATAAACCGAAACATTAATCACTTAAGGAAATGAGAAAACATACATTCCATTCAAGATAAATTACAACAAGGATAATAAATACCTCAAGATTCCAATTTAACATTTAAACAATAAGGTTACATCACTCATACCCCGAATGAGGTAAATCCAATAATCATGATTACAATTTACAAAATCCACCTCGACAACAAATGAGGGGTAGAAGATAAAGCTCAACTGAAAAGAACGAAGCCAGAAAAGCAACAACATCCAACAAGCTCTCCAACTGGAAAACACGACCACACGATCAAGAAGAAGAACCAACAGAAAAAGACGCACGCCACCCGACCACGTGGAACCCAAAGGCCCCACTCCCTCTGTGCTAGGAGATAGTAACAAGGATTTCCTAGACAAGACCATCTACCTCTAGACACAGAATAACACAAAAACTGAACTGAATCAAGGACAAAACCCAAATCACTTAACACCATGGTTACAATGCTTCCAGAGTACAAAATCGAGTACAATCACTGTACAAAATAAACCAACGGTACAACACCATACTGACTGCTGTCATAGGAGGAGTGTCATCGCAAAGGCTGCATTGGTTATCCAATGGTGTTCTTCCTAGCTCCCGGCCCCCCTCTAGGGATATCCTGGTAACCTCTCATGAACCCGGCGCCATATGCACACCAGAGTAGAATCGGTTATCTTTCAAGAAGACAAGATAATGATCTTACCATTCCAGGCCTTCCCGACTCATCTCAAGTCTCGTACAAGCCCTTGAGCCAATGAGCGAGGCTAAATTATCTTATTAATGTTCAAAGCTACTCTCTCCCTAGTATAAGTTATTTTAATTTTCACTTAATTAACTGACTCTCACACGAGTTATCCTGGAACCACTTTGGGTCCGGCGCTCGTTTGAAAGCCACTCCCCTATCGACAAAACATAACTCAACCACGTACCAAGGGTATCCAATGCACTAACACTTATCACAAATAGACCAAACACCTCAAAGGTAACACATCACTACGGATGTCCATAACTGAAAACAAGCGTGCACTACCCAAGGCTAACACAAGGTTGACTAGCATACTGACAACCCACATGAAAAATTGATAACACGACTCAACCTCAAACCATAAGGTCACACCACCCGTTCGAAGAACCAGGTTCTACTGAAACATCACTTATGCACTAACCAAGCTAAACAAAAGCAAATCACATGATACGCAACATCGTTCAAGATAACACATCTGGAAGGCTTACATGGACAAACTTGAAAAGGAGTAAACAATGCAATCAAGTGTTCCATAGCCTTAGGAAACAAAACTCAGAACAACCACGGTACACTCACAATCAACAATATTGCCCATACCGAGAATAACGAAAACATCTTTATAAAGCAAATTCAGATAAATAAAGAAACTATGTTAAGATTTCTTAAATCTAAGCCATGCGAGGAAACAATTGCATGTAATCAATTAAAAACAATTACTATTTTTACAATCTCTCAAAATAAATACCATTGTCTCGACATCATTAAAGAATTAAAACTAATCATATAATTTCGTTTCTCAAATACATTATGTTCTAATTCAATCATTTAAATACAATCTTTTCTTTATAACAACCATTTCCACATTAATTACCATAGATACCATTTAAATAACTATATTTAAATGTAAATATATATTCAATACCTATTTATTATTTAAATATATTTTTAAATCCACTATTAATTCCACTTCTAATCTCTTAAATAAAACTCCAATTTAATATATATAATATGCATATTATAAAATATATGTAATATTCATATTATATAATTAAATAATAATTGAAAAAAAACAATTAAGATAATAAACATATATATATATATATATAATATATATATAACTATTATATATATAAGATATATATTATATAAAATAAAATAAATAAAAGAAAAAATGAAATAAAATAAAATAAAAATAAATAAATAAAAACACCAAACCCTAGCCCCTGCCGCAGCTCCCACGGAGGAGAGGACGCGGCCCTGGCCGCGTCGACCTCCCCTGTAGGAGGCGGCGCTGCCCCTGGCAGCGACTCCCACAGGGTCGGCCGGGGGGTAGCATGGCTACCGCCGCCCCCAAACCTAAATAAAATTTTATATTTTACTTTTTTTTTTCAAAAAAAAGCACGCGGAAAACGTGTAAACAAAACCTCTGTTTTCTGTGTTTGCAAAACCAGGATGCCCAAATAAAATGCGAACATATAAATACACCCACAAACCCCCATATATATATATAAATCGATTCCAATAAATAGATAAATAGGGAAAACTATTTCCACAGAAAACCAAATTGAGGAAGAAATTTAAGATACAAGTTTCTCAGCTTTCAAATTTTAAAACACAAATTTCTCAAGCTTTCAAATTTAAACAGAGGTTTTTAAGATCTTCTTGGGTTCTTCTATTATCTATGGTTGGATTTTGCTTTCTTGTTTTCTTTCATTTTTTCAAAATTTCAATGAGGTTTCAGAATTGTTTTCAATTCTTCCCTTCAAGTTTAAACAAAATTTACAAGCTTCAACACAAGACTAGAACAAAACCTGAATCCTTTGAAGCTTCCATTCTTTGACAATCTCCTCCCAAGATCTTCATTTTCATAACAAGCCTCCACCCAAAAATCCAAAAGCCCTCTTTTGCAACCCATCTTCCCATCCAAAAGCCACACCCCCAAATAAAAATCCCCCAAATGAAATATATTCCTTTTTCTTTTCTTTTTTTTCCCAAAATTTCCAAATTCAACTCAAATTAAAAATCAATTCCAAATTCAATTCTAACTCAAATTCAAATTAAATTGCAAACTCAAATTCCAATCAAAATTTAATTCAAATTCCAATTTCAATTTCAAACACAAATATCTTTTACCAAAATAGTCAACTATTTCAGAAAATATCTTTTCTACCCCAAAGTCATTGCCTTTGAAAACATTTGAATTTTTTAATAACTTTAAACAATTTTCTAATTCCAATTTGAATTCAAAATATTTTAGCATTTTATATTTAACAAAAGAATTAAATCTTTTACACTTTTAATTCAAAAGGGATAATTTAATTAATTCACACAATTAATTTAAATTATCAATAAAATAAATCTAATCCACTATTAGATTATTTTATTAATTTATTTAAATTAATTAATACAGTAAATAATTTCCTAGCATTACAACCAAGAGCATTTAATCAGCAGTTAAGCAACATAAGCCATTTTAACTTGAATTTAATTGAAGATCAAGGTGAAAAGGGCACATGAAACAACCAAACTCGACTACAACCCGATGACACTCGGTGACTAGGGTAACGACTTGACACAGAAAACCTAGCTACTATCTCCCAATTAGTTTCCGTTGGTCAATGGACACGCTCAAACCTGAAAACCAAGTGGAGTCGATGTCATATACCTGCCAACCTGCAACAAAGAGCATGTCGATCGTGCATATATACATAATATGATCAGACACACCGTGAAGAGGAAATATCAGAATCGTAGGGCACTCGCAAGCGAGTGATACAATCCCATCCCCTTCACCAATACAATCTCACTAAATGACGCATCTACGATCATTAACATGATCAACAACATAGAACATCGTTAAATCAGATATCTTCTAAGTTATTCCAGAACATGTCGTAAAGATGGCATCAGAATAAAATCACATCAAAATATAGCTTCACATCATTTAATTATTGCAATCAGAAGTAACCAAGTTCCAAATTCCCATCATAACATAACAAAGCATTACAAGGAGAACACTGACGAACAAAGAGCCAAAATAGAGGGGTGTTACAAGTAATATCATTACAAGATTAATAAAATGGATGCCTCGTCTTCATTAGTGCTTTCGCAAACTAATGGAAGGCTGAGAAGGCCGTGGTTGGCAAGGTCGTGACCTCATCTCCACGAGAGGTCTACGGCTCCGCATGAGTCACCCTATGGATCGGCGCCTCCAGTTGGGAGGAAGAGCACAGGACAGCCCATGTAGGACTATGCGATGACACTCTCCCCTAGTTGCCCATGTGTTTTACTTTATTGAGTTCCTCTGGAAGTGGGTTATGGGAGTTGTTTTAGATTGTTGTTTGAATTGATTTAAATTGATTTATGATTATTGTTTTAATACATCTTTAGTATGTTTTGTGGTCTTGTATGATCTCATTTATATTTGATTTACGATCTTGTATCTTATGATACTGTGATATGATGTTATTGTGTTGTTTAATTGCAATTTGGAATTGTATTATGTTTAGTTGATTTGGAAGTGTTTCATGATCATCCTTTGGTTACTTGTTACTGGTCATTGCTTTGATTTATGTGATGAGATGTATGATTTTAAGTTATTTTAATGACTCTGGTTGTTGTTGATTATGTCTTTGTAATCCTTGAGTTTTATGATACTTTTGTATGTTGTGGAGTCTTGTGGTTTCCGTGTTTGGATGTTCTTGGTTGAGGACTCTTCTTGTTAGCTCCTAGCATGGGGGGTGGGTCTTCGGACTCACATGGTCGGGTGGAACGTGCTAAGCACCCCATTGGGTCCCCGGTCGAGGATCGAGAGGTGCGGATTGGTGCGGTTGCAGCGACTCCAGAGTTATATCCATCTTGGAGCTAGTTTTCATCTGTTTATTTGTATTATGTTATCTTATGTATGGTTTCCATTTATGTTTGGAAACACTCTTGTATCATTGTACCTCTAGAACATTGTACTGTAATGTAATGTTAACTCGGTGTGGTTATTGGCCATGGCAGTTGTTATTCATTGGGTTGAGTTAATTATTTATATGTTGTATTTATGTACTCAAATGGTTTCTTATCAATGTTTATCATGTATTTGTTATATTTGTTAATGTTTATTTTGTTATGGATTATATCTTTGGATTTTATTCTTTATTGTTGTTGTGTGGATCTCAGTCTCGTAATGACTCTTCGTGTACCCCAAAGGATGTATGTGTTAATAAATATTCTTAAATGAAATTCATGTCTTGACTTAATGCGTATTACATGTATGTTATGTGTACTTAAAAAAAATAAAAAATTGTGCTATAATTATTGTTTAATTGTCCTTTGGGGTTCGCACGGCGGGGCGTTACAGGCTACATCTACTAGTCTATATTGAGCTTATTTGGTGAAAGATACATAAGTTTTTGCAAGGGGTTGAAAAGGTTATCAATAAAAAATCAAAGATTCATCATTTGCTGTGGGTATTGTTGACTGAAGAACATAGCTTGGCTGTATTTTTCAGTTGCTACAGGCAGTATGGTCCCATCTTGGAGGCATCCTCTCTCTAGGCCAAAATGCTTAGTTTATGTACTGCTTTTTGCTTGTGTTTGGGGCAGTTGGGAGGTTAGAAATAAGTGGCATCATTATTTGGGTGGAGAAATGATTAAAGGCTGAAAAAAAATCTCCAAGGGTTTATAACAGTTGCTGTTATCGCTTTCGGAATTTCAAATAAATTGAGTCTTTCATTCTGGGTATGCAATGCATGAAAATAACTCTAAGTTATCAATCTGATTTCAAAATCCAAATGTGTAGTTTATGTCTTTTGAAAATAGTAGTTAGCATTTTTCTTCAGAAGTTGTAGATTTCTCTTGCATTTATTTTCCTTGTATCTATATCAAAAATACAAAAAATATACAAAAAACTAGAAACCCTACAAAAATTCAAAAAATCAGATTGGAGGTGCAAAGTTTTTCATATTGGGAGAACATGGGTTATTACAGCAAGGATAGAATTCAGAGATTTGGCAATAATGAAGATGAAATCCTTCTCTTTAAGGCTTCTAAGAGTAGAAATATTACACTGGGCAAGCGTATCATATTTGTTATGGAGGTTCATAACCTCCTGAACCAACCACATTAGCAAGGTAAACAAAATATTAGCCCCATCCTTGACAAGACCAGAAGCCTACATGTAGTCCATGGCACCCCAGTACAAGCCCCTCCCCTAATGGGAACTCATGGGTGGATCATCATCATGTAAGCCCTTAGGATCATCGACCTTAACCTTACCCTTCTCTTTGGATGTCGACACAATAGGAGACTCATCCACCTCCACCACACTATTCACCTTCCCCACAACATGCCCCCCCCATCACCACCACAACCTAGGTCCTTATTAACCACATCTACCACATCACAGGCCTGATCAAACCCAATACCCACCGACCACTTTTCCTCAACATCCTTGGAGCACACCGACCCCTATTTCATGGTCTTCCTCCTACTAGCTTTACCCTCCACACTCTCTTCACCACTGGTCACCTAACTTTTGCATTTCACATGCGAGTTAGAAGGTTTACCCTTTTTAGCAGAGCCTTTCTGACAACCAGAAGGAGTATAATCCATCTATGTGGTAGCCATATGACCACGCATCAGACTCCTCAATTTTAGTCCCACCACTACCATCCACCTCCTCAATTTGGCATTTCCCACTCCCCTTCATCCTTTTCTTAGACTTATCAGAATTAACAAAAACAGGGGATTGAATAACACAATTTTCTTTTATATGTTCCACAATTAGCAACATTAAACCCTCGTGTAAGAAGGGGTTCTTAGGATTCCTTCTATAGCCTGCTATCCCATTTTCCAAAGAAAGTAGAAGATAGAACGGGAAAGAGATAAGCTTATCATGACAGAAGTGATTGAGCATCATGAAATGATGCCATACATAGTATAAAACCTCCCTTACAAAGTAAAATAATGCATCAACACCATAGCCACCTCACACCAAATAGGTTTGATTTTGGAACGATCATAACCCCCACAGTCGAGCCTCACCATTTTGGCTCTCTCCCTATCTTGTACAAAAATTGATCTGGCAGCCCTCGACATAGCTTTCTCTCTATAGAATTTCCTTCCTTTGGTGGACAACCTAGTGAATTCCACAATAAACTCCTTAGTGATATCTATGTCCCTACCAAACATGCTCAACACCCAACCATGCCAAGCATCAATGAAAGCCTGAGAGACATTCATCTTAAACCCATGAAGTTTCTCCATGAAAGGTGTAACCCCAAATTTTTGTAAAATTTCCTAGACATCAACATTAGATTTGAACTTCTCACACAAAAGAGGCTCAGTCCTACACCTATCCCCACCCATCTTCAATGGTGAACACTTCTTCGAATCAAGAACACACAACTTGCAAATGCAACTAAACACTAAGGCCAAAGAAAGAAAAGCACCCAGAAAGCGTGCGGGCCTGCCAACCGAGGTACTAAAGAAAATAATGGCCAAGCACCTCCTACAAATATAATTCGGATTCCCACAAATTCCAATAAACATCACACACATAAAGTGTCTAATCAACTAGGCCTGAACATGATTACCACGCAAGGCAGGGGTTGAAAAGATGACCTCCTCCAACAAGCTAGGAAGTGTCATTATTAAGCAGAGCTATTAATTCAATGGGAAGGTTATCATTAACCTCCCAAGATCTAGCTAATGTCACCTCAAGATTCGCCAACAAGTCTGCCACCCCATTTTCCTCATGAAAGGCATGGGAAATATACACCTCATCAAATTCATGCAACATAGAAGGGGTGTCCAAAATAAAAATTTCAATTGAACAAGATGGAGGGGAGCTATTCTTAAGGTAGATAATTATATTCAAAGAGTCCCTGTCGACCTATAATCTAGAAATCCCCTTCTCCCTAGCAAGCTTGATACTATGATAGGGTTTTGCTGCTTCAACATAGTGGTTTGTCTGGGTTCCCAAAGGGAGTGCCACTACTGAAACAAGCCTACCATTATGATCTCTTAACACTCCCCCACAACTAGAAGGTCCTGGATTGCCTTTAACAGAACCATCAAAGTTGAATTTAAACAAACTAGAAGGACAGTACCAGGCAACCCCTTCCCTAATTGACTTAACTTTCATCAGAGGTTTAGCAATATCAAAGGTGAGCTTCCATTGGTCAGCCACCCCAACATCATAATCAGAGACCACCACCTAGCCAAGGAAATTAGAATTGGTAGCCACTTGCATAAAATTCTCCTTAATGGCCGAACAAGTTTTGAAAAACAAGGAGATCAGGCAAAGAGAAACATCCTTGAAAATTCTATTATTCCTCTCCTTCCACAATCCCCTCACAACATGAGGAAGCATGAGGGACTAGAGCAACACCAAGGAAGGATTAGTAGAGGGATCCTACCACTAGCACTAGAGATCCCAAACCGAAGAGGGGAAGATCCATTCCACCTTCCAAAGGTTAAGAAAGTGATCCCACACCTCCCAAGCAAAACTGCAACCAATAAACAAATGATAGCAATCCTCTACATCCTTCTCACACAAATAACACCTATTAGGCATGGAGAGTTTGTCCTAAACCATTAACCACATGAACATATTGACTTTTGGAATCAACTTTGACGACCGCACAAGAGCCCACAGTGGCCTCGGTCCCACAATGTCATTGAGGGAATGAAAAATAAAAGCCATTGAATAATGTCCTTGCGGAAGTAGCCTCCACACCACCTTATCTCGTTGAGGAAAAACAAGAATATGAACTTGAGACAACACATTATAAAGAGGTTCCATCTCCTGGAATTCCTCACGAATTCTTGTCCATGCACCCTCCACAATATAATCAACAACTTGAGTTCCAAATTCCCTGACACACAGATCCCTCAAAGGAGCTACCCACACCACATCTCGAAGATGGCCATGAACAAACTGCCAGTCATCCCAAAAGAGGATATCCCTCCCATTGCCAACCAACCATTGAAGGCCAGTAGATACAACACCTCTGGACTTGACCAAGGAATTCCAAAAGAAAGACCTAGAAGGAGGAATGATTTCTTCCCTTAGGAATTCCCTGAATTTATCCACACCAGCGAGATATTTAGATGCAAGAATCACCGTCCACTCCTTATCACCAACAAGAAGAAACCAAAGTTTCTTAGCAATAAGAGCAGAGTTGAAGACTTTAATCCTCCTCAGTCCTAAACCACCTTGGCCTTTTGACCTACACACCTTCTCCCAAGATACTAAACTCATTCTTTTCTTTTCCTCAACACTAGACCATAAAAACCTTTTTTGAATACTTTCAATCTTCTCCCATAATTTTTGAGGCATTTGGAAAAGGTTAAGAACATACACCGGAAGGTTCTACATAGTAGATTTAATTAAAACCAATTTACTAGCCTAACTGAGAAGAGCTCCTTTCTACCCTGCCAACTTAGTATTAAAATTATCAATCAACCCATTCCAAAAGGAGTCAGGAATCAAATTAGCTCCAAGAGGCAGCCCAAGATAAATAGAAGGAAAAGTCCCAATCAAACATTGAAGAATACCAACAATTCTCTGCATCCTCCTCTTTGGGGTATTGAGGAAAAAAGGGTACTCTTAGGAAGAATCACCAATTGAACTGAGGCAACCTCATAATTCTAAAGGACCAACTTGATGGCTTTAACTTTTGCAACATTAGATTCTCCCATAACCATCGTGTCATCAACAAATTGTTGATGCAAGTAAGGAGGAGATGAGGAAGTAGGCAGAAGCCCCTTTAAAGTACCCAAAGAAACTTTCTGCTGCAAAGATCTCCCAAGAGCTTTAGCCAGAATTATGAAGAGGAAAGGTGAGATAGGGTCACCCTGTCTCACCCCCTAGAGCTCTTAAAGAAATTTGGAGAGTTGTTAACCAACACATAAAAGGACACCATCTAGGTGAGACTCTGAATCAACTTCAAAAAATTGACAAAGAACCGAAAAGTAGATAAAATATTAATAAGAAAAAGCCAATTCACGTGACCATACACCTTCACCAAATCAAGTTTCAACAAAAAACTAGCCCTCTTATTAACCATTAGCGAGGGAATATTTTCATGCATAATAATAATAGGGTCAATAATTTTCCTACTCGATACAAAACCACATTGATGTGGAGAAATAATCAAGGGAACAGCCCACTGCAACCTCAAAGCAAGGACCTTGGAGAAGATTTTATAGATGAAATTGTAAAGGTTGATGGGCCTGAACTCATTAAAGGCCGAGGCCCCAGGAATTTTTGGAATTAGCACAATGAAGGTGGAATTTAAATCCTTCAATAGATTACAACTACCAAAAAACTCCTTGGTAGCATCCACTACATCCTTGGATACAATCGTCTAGAATTCTTGGAAGACGAACATGGGGAAACCATTCGGACCAGGCGCTTTATTCCCAACAAAAGAGGGGACCACTTTCTTAACTTCCTCAGCAGAAGGGATACCACATAACATACTATTAAGATCATCAGTCACAATTCTAGGAATAACATCTAACACCTGACCTTGAGCCTCCTATGATAGGACAAAATTATTAGACAAAAGATCAACAAAGTAGGTAGTAGCCACATGACAGATCTCCCCCTCATTCTCAATCAACACACCATTGTGGAAAATGCCCTTAATGCGTCTGGAGGCATGATGCTTCAAGGTAGTCATATGAAAGAACTCAGTGTTCTTATCGCCACAATTGAACCAAACTGTACGCGTTCTCTATTTCCAAAACTCTTCCTCCCTAGCCACAATGTTCTGAAGACAAGATAAAAAGCACACTCTCCTCATTCACTAGATTAGCGTTATAGCCTGACGCCTGAATAGTGTACTGCAAAGGATCCAAATCCTCTTTAATACGAGATTTCTCATAGAAGATATGCCCAAACGATGACTTATTCCAAATCCTCACATTAGACTTCACTAAGGCCAACTTTTTAGCAATTCTGTACATAGCCGTCCCATCCACCTAAATATCCCACCAAGAGGAAAGATTTACTTTGAAATCCAGATATTAATATTACAGTTCATACACAAGCAGTAGCAGTAAGTCAAATGCAGTTTCCTTCTCAAGGTGTACAAGATGAGAAATCAGGTTTTTTTCCTCGTAGGGGTGGCATTAAGTCTGGTTCATTCTAGTGTATGGCAGTTAGGGAGGGTTTGTAAATAGATTCCCGATATCGTCATATATTACTCCATGTAATGCTTTAGTTAGTTTCTTGTAAAAGGTTGAATATGCTCAGAGTTAATATGGGGAGATCATATGGGTGATCTTTACTATGCTTTTATAGTTGTATAAGGGGTATCAGTGGTAGATAAACATTGCTATGCAGAATTTTGAAGAAACTTTTCACTTCCATGCTTGGTAATTTTGTAATCAACTATTTAAATTAATATAATATATAGAATAATGCCTTTCGCCAAAAATAAATAAATAATACAATATAATATAATATAATGTAATATAATATAATATAATATAATATAATATAATATAATGTAATATAATATAATATAATGTAATATAATATAATATAATGTAATATAATGTAATATAATGTAATATAATATAATATAATGTAATATAATATAATATAATATAATATAATGTAATATAATATAATGCAATATAATGTAATATAATATAATATATTATTATATAATATTATATTATATTATTATATTATAATAATATAATATAATATAATATAATAATATAATATAATAATATTATATAGAATATATAATAATTAATATATAATAACATAATCTAATATAATATAACATAATATAATATAATATAACATAATATAATATAATATAACATAACATAATATAATAATATAATATAATATGATATTATATAATATTATAATTATATTATATAATATTATATTATATAATAATATAATTATATAATATGATATTATATAATATTATAATTATATAATATGATATTATATAATATTATAATTATATAATATGTTATTATATAATATTATAATTATATTATATATTATTATAAAATTATATTATATAATATTATATAATATTATAATTATATTATATAATATTATAATTATATTATATAATACAATATTTATATAATATTATAATTATGATATATAATATTATTATATAATATTATAATTTAATATAATATCATATAATATAATATTAGATAATATTATATTATTATATAATATGTATTATTATATAATATAATATTCATGTATTATATAATATAATATAATATTATTATATAATATAATATAATATTTATTATATAATATAATATATTACTTTATATTATATAATATAATATATATATATATAATATATATTATATATTATTATATAATATTATATAATATTATATATTATTATATAATATTATAATATAATATAAATAATATATTTAATATAATATATTTAATATAATATAATATATTTAATAATATAATATAATATAATATAATATAAATTATAATATACTATAATATAATATAAATTATGGGGCGCTGGAACACCTTATAGCAGGGTGCCCACCATGGGTTCAACTCTCCGACTCTCCCGTGGTACCGGTTGGTGTGTCCCGCCAACACTGCTGGTCACGGTAAAAAGTTTACCGGCGGTGGGGGGTTATATGGGGGGCCGTGTTGCACCCGATTCCCCTCGTTAAAAATATATATATATAATATAAATTATAATATAATATAATATAAATTACAATATAATATAATATAATATAAATTACAATATAATATAATATAATACAATATAATATAAATTATAATACAATATAATATAAATTATAATACAATATAATATAAATTATAATACAATATAATATAAATTATAATATAATATAATATAAATTATAATATAATATAATATAAATTATAATATAATATAATATAAAATTATAATATAATATAAATTATATATAATATAATATAAATTATAATATAATATAAATTATAATATAATATAATATAAATTATAATATAATATAAATTATAATATAATATAAATTATAATATAATATAAGTATAATATAATATAATATAAGTATAATATATAATATAATATAAATTATAATATAATATAATATAATATAATATAAGTATAATATAATATAATATAAATTATAATATAATATAATATAAATTATAATATAATATAATATAAGTATAATAAGTATAATATAATATAATATAAATTATAATAAATTATAATATAATATAATATAAATTATAATAAATTATAATATATAATATAAATTATAATAAATTATAATAAATTATAATAAATTATAATAAATTATAATATAATATAATATAAATTATAATAGAGAATTATAATAATATAATATAATATAAATTATAATAGATTATAATATAATATAATATAAATTATAATAAATTATAATATAATATAATATAAATTATAATAAATTATAATATAATATAATATAAATTATAATAAGTTATAATATAATATAATATAATATAATATAATATAATATAATATAATATAATACAAATATAATATGAAGTATATTCTAATATAATATAGTATAATATAATATAATATAGTATAATATAATATAATATAGTATAATATAATGCAATATGGTATAATATAATATAATATAGTATAATATAATATAATATAATATAATATAATATAATAAGATAATACAATATAATATTATAATATAATATAATATAATATAATATAATATAATATAATATAATATAATATAATATAATATAATATAACATAATATAATATAATATAACATAACATAATATAATATTATATTATATAATAATATAATTAATATATTATAATATTATATTATTATATTTAATAATATAATATAATATATTTAATAATATAATTAATATATTATAATATTATATTATTATATAATATAATATAATATTTAATATTATAATATATTTAATATTATAATATAATATAATATTATATTTAATATACAATAATATAATGTTATATAATATTTAATACTATATAAGTATTATAATATAATATAATATTATAATATATTAATTATATTTTTATATAATATTAAATTAAAAACATTATAATAATATATTAAATTAAATATGCTCATGTTATATTCAAACATTATTAAATTTATATTAAAATATTAATATAATATTTTAAACTAAATGTCTAGTTGGTCCCGGACCCGACCAAATTAAAAGAATTGACCTAAACATAACAAATATATTTGTTTCAAAATAGATATCCATTTCATAACGGATATCCATTTTGAAACAAATATCCTTTTCGAATGGATATCCGCTTCGATTAGGTGTTTGCTATGGCACCATGTACTTTCTACCCAAGCCCAAAAAAAGTCAAAGCGGAATTTAATTTTTTTGAGCGAGTTAATAATGCCTTTTTTTTGACATCGCCACTTTTTGGACCCCCATGATCTTGCACAGACCCATATCCCTCAACAATATATCCCTTCTTTTCATATCTCAATGCCTCATATCCAAATATCCTTAACCACCCTTCATAACTAGGAAATGGCCAAATGACAATGCATAACTGGAGGTACAAGTAGTAGATGCATGAAATGAAAGGAGTCTGCTCTTGAGAAGTTGAGGAAGGTGTGTGTGCAATATGTGCAATGGGAAAATGACAATGCAAAACTGGAGGTAACAAGTACTAGACTGTATGAACTTAAAAAGGGTTCTGCTCTAAAAATACTTGAAAAGAAGCAAACCAAAGTGAATGAGATAGATAATGTTTTGAATGAAGAGGTTCTTCCTACTCTCGAGAAGTTTCAAGGAAGGTGCTTGTGTAGTATTTGGAATGGGAAAATGGCAATGGAGAAGTGGAAAACCTCAAGAGGTTTTGTATAATTTGGTAAGAATTTGTGCATGCAAAGAAAGTGAGAGATAATGCTATAGGTGGATTTGAACAAATGAAGTCAAAGATTCTTGAACTTAAGACTTCCATGGAGAACTTAAATTTTATTTAGAGAGCCCTTAGGTTCAGATTTATTTAAGGGAAAGAGAACATACTAGCAATAACACCTTTCGTGCATTAGATTGCATGCATATGAAGGTCTTCTAATTATGAATTACATGGTGTATTTTGAACAAATGAAGTCAAATATTCTTGAACTTAAGATTTTCATGGAGAAAATACAACTGGAAATAGATGATAAGGAAGAAGCGTTGATGATAGAGCGGCTGATCTAAAGCTCAAAGTAAAAGATATGAACAATAAGTTAGAAGATCATGAAAAGGAATACTAGGGGGTGTTAATAGGTAACAATAGTAGAGATGATGAAAAATGTGTGGATGGTCATGTTGCAGTTGTAAAAGCAATAGTTGGAAGTGTTGAAATTGAAGAATAAAATTAACCACTTAGAAAAGGAATTAAAAGATAAGAAGAAGATTTTATCGTCAATGAAAAGGACGTTAGTCTACTCTAAAAGCACTGAGGTTAGTTTTCATTTGATGGAAAGTGGGTCAAATACATGTAGTGTAAAGTTGCAAGGTGGTGTAACTTTCATTCTGTTCATTGTTCGACCAAACCAATTCTTCCAACACACCCAGATGGGTGGCTTTATGCTAGGAAAGGTCTTGTTTTACACCCAAACATGCTGGAACGGTTTGAGCTACATTGTATCGGTGAAGTCTCTTAAGAGACCAAAGTGCAAAGGGGAAAAAAACTTCAATGATTGTTTACTCAAAAATCGTGGCACTTAGAAACATTCTGTTTGAGGCTATGGTATCATGTAGGGCCCATCTATAATAACCTCTCTCAATTTTTAATAGCTCCAAGTCGTTTTCCCATGGGGAAGAGTTTTTAGTTGATGGAAAATAGGTTAGTTGCATGTAGTGTAAAGTTGCAAAGTGGTGTAACTTTTATTTTGTTGGTTGTACGACCGAACTGACTATTCCAACATGTCTAGATGGGTGGGTTTATGCTAGAAAAGGTCTTGTTTTGCACCCAAACATGCCGGAACAGTTCAAGCTACATTGTACCGGCGAAGTATCTTAAGAGACCAAAGTGCAAAGGAGTAGTAAACTTCAAGAAGAAATTACTCAAAAACCATGGCACTTAGAAACATTCCATTTGAGGCTATGGGATCACATAGGGCCCCTCTAAAATAACCTCTCATAGTTTTTGATAGCTCCAAGTTGTTTGCCCGTGATGAAGAGTTTTTAGTTGATGGAAAATGGGTCAGTTGTATGTAGTGTAAAATTGCAAAGTGGTGTAACTTTTGTTCTGTTTATCGTACGACCGACCGACTATTCCAACATGTCTAGATGGGTGGGTTTATGCTAGAAAATGTCTTGTTTCACACCTAAACATGCTGAAACAGTCTGAGCTACATTGTACCGACGAAGTCCCTTAAGAGACCAAAGTGCAAAGAGGCAACAAACTTTGATGAGCGATTACTCAGAAATCATGGAAATTAGAAACATTCTATCTAAGGCTACAAGATCAATATGCCCCATCTATTATAACCTCTCTTGGTTTTTGATAGCTCCAAGTCATTTGCTTGTGGTGAAGAGTTTTCAATTGATGGAAAATGGGTCAGTTGCATGTAGTGTAAAGTTGCAAAGTGGTGTAACTTTTGTTCTATTCATCGTATGACCAAACTGATTGTTCCAACACATCTGGATGGGTACATTTATGCTAGGAAAGGTCTTGTTTCACATCCAAACATGTTGAAATAGTTTTAGCTACATTGTATTGACAAAATCTCTTAAGAGACCAAAGTGCAAAGGGGCAACAAACTTTGAAGAATGATTACTCGAAAATTGTGGCACTTAGAAGCATTCCATCTGAGGCTATGAGATCATGTAGGGTCCATCTAAAATAATCTCTCTCAGTTTATAATAGCTCCAAGTCATTTTCCTACAGTGAAGATTTTTTAGTTGATGGAAAATGGGTCAATTGCATGTAGTGTAAAGTTGCAAAGTGGTGTAACTTTCATTCTATTTGTTGTACAACCTAACCGATTGTTCCAAAATGTATGAATGGGTGGTTTTATGCTAGGAAAGGTCTTGCTTTTCACCCAAACATTTTGGAATAGTTCGAGCTACATTGTATCAGTGAAGTCTCTTACGAGACCAAAGTGCAAAGGGGCAGCAAACTTTGACAAGCGATTTCTCATAAACCATGGCACTTAGAAACATTTTGTCTGAGGCTATGGGATCATGTAGGGCCCCTCTACAATAAATCTCTTAGTTTTTGATAGCTCCAAGTCATTTTCCTGTGGTGAAGAGTTTTCAGTTGATGGAAAATGGGTTAGTTGTAGGTAGTGTAAAGTTACAAAGTGGTGTAACTTTTGTTCTATTCATTGTACAACCAAACTAACTATTCCAACACATCCAGATGGGTGGTTTTATGTTAGGAAAGGTCCTATTTTGCACCCAAACATGCTGGAATAGTCCAAGCTACATTGTATTGACGAAGTATCTTAAGAGACCAAAGTGCAAAGGGACATAAAACTTCGATGAGCAATTGCTCAAAAATTGTCGTAGTTAAAACCATTTCATCTGATGCTGCTTGATCATGTAGCGCCCCTCTACAATCACCTCTCTTGGTTTTTGATAGCTCCAAGTCATTTTCTCATGGTGAAATTTTTTGATGCCCCAAAAATTGTTAGATGCATGTAGTGTAAAGTTGCAAGGTAGGCTACTTTTTGTTTTTTTCTTCATGGGGCCAAACAGTTAGTGCCAACATGTCTAGGTGGGCACATCTATGCTAGGCATGGTCACTGTTGTTCATTATAAAAGGTTCATCGTCTTTCCTATTTGAAGGGTCACAAATTTTTGCCTTTGAAAAGTCACAACCAAATTCATATAATCATTATTTGTGAGAACCTAAATTGATTTATTTGTAACTTTTCATATATGCTTGGGGAAAAGGCAATCCTTGAACTTTTAGTTGGTTTTGTTTCTATCATGCATGTCTCTTGAAGCTGTTTATTGACTATTCTAAGCATGCAATTTTAACTTTTAAAGCTGCATTCTTCTAATCATTGGGTTTGAATTCATGTTTAGAAATAGGATGAATGTCTATAAAGTTTGTTGTTGGGAAGGTTGATTCATGGTCTCTTAATCTCCAATAGTCTAATGCCCTTATGATCTTTAATAAGACTTTCATGCATTGCGTTTTTATTTGTGAGACTTAGTTGTTACTTTCCATTTTATTTTGTCAATAGTTTTATGATGTTTTCTTTATCTATGTAATACATGAGGGTAAGTGCACCAAGATGGTTCCCAAAAAGGGGGCTTAAGTGGCCATTTTTTTTCTAAAATCAAGAAATGCTGACATTGGACATGAAATTGAGGATAGTTATACTCAAAATTTTGAGATGGAACAAAAAAAAGGATCAAAGTGCTCCGAGTCTACTTTCTAAACTACTAATTTATTTTGAAAATGGTTGAGATTAAGGGGTTCAAAAGAGGGATGTACAAAAATTGGTGTTGTTTTTGTTAGAAAAACATAACATAGCAACTCTTGTACAACCTGAGCACGGTGAATTTTTGTAGTATTTTTAAAATCGCTATGGTTAGAAGTTATCTGATAGCATCTAGTTGGTGCACAATTTTTTCTGATAATTTTTAATGAATATTTGATTTTTTACTAATTTTGTAAGTGGGCACTTCCGAAAAGTAGAATTTTGGCCGTGCTCCCCCTCCAAATTTTTGAAAATAATTGATTTTTTTTTTCTTTTAAATTTTTTTTTTTTTTAGAATGGAGTCTAGTTTCTAAAAATGTAATTTATTTGAAATTTTGATGAACGGTTAATTTATAACAAAAAAACCACTAAACACTGCTTTTTGGCAAAAAATAGACATACAAACAAAAGAAATTATGGATGAAAGGCTTAACACTGTCGAAAAGTGAAAAAATTATATCGTTGGATAGCTAAGAGAGAAACTAACATTACCCATGTTTTCGATTTTGTGAATATTGAACAAGATGCAATCTTGATGGTGAGCACGGACCCGATTATGTGAAAAATTGTAGAATTTGCAAAAACACGTCTCTGGTCTTGTTGGGAATACCCTCCAAGCCTTTGGGTTGGTATTCCAAGGAAAATAATTTCACTTTTTTCTTTTTTTTTTAACGCGAAATAACGCGTGCGCATTATAACGCGCTCGCATTATAACGCGAGTGCATTTAAAAAAAAAAAATTATAAGTGGCCAGAAAATTGGTATCCAACTTCATGCACCCGCCCATGAAGCATGAATCATACAAGCGAATGGTAGCATGAAGCATACATGTGGAATGGTGGATGTCTTCCTCAATATATAAAACATGAAGCATGAAACTTCAAGCATACACATGAATTTCCTCAGTGAAGCACATGCAACATGAAGCATGAAGCATTACTATATTCATATGATTGATTTAACGTTCAATAATATTATAGGAGAACAATGTTCAAACTTTATTATATATTTACAATTATAGAAAAGAAGAGTGCATGGAAAACACTTAGATTTTAAATATTTGAAGTAAACCATCTACAAATATCTATTGAAGCATGGATTTATAATACAAATATGGACTATACCATAAATAAAAATATTTGTATTAACCAAATAGCCATGCAGGCATACATTAATATATGTCGATATACGTATAATGGCTATATATATATATATAGCCATATGAGTTTACAATAATTCCATATAGGCATACAATAAAGGACCCCAATCAAAAGTCATTACCCTCCAGGTGAAGGAAACATAGGTGGCCTTTGTTGGTCAGGTGGATGGCGATGCATATGACACTCATTTACTTTGAATTTGAGGGTTGCTCCTCCTATTTAGTTCCTGATCAAGATTTAACTGTTATAATAATAGGTAAAGACATTAATATATAGAAATTACATTATAGAAATACTATATTTAACAAAATAATCACTTACCACCACCAAATGATCTCTCTCATCAAGTGGAAGATCTGCATGCTTAGGCTTTGGCATGCCAAAGTCCTATAGAAACCATCTAAATAGAAATTAAACTACAAATCAATAATCATTTTATTTTTCAATAATAAACAACTATAACAACGAATATCATTTGAAATTTACTAATTTGCCTCATACCCCCATGAGAGCCATCAAGTTATCTATTGTGGAAGATACACCATGCTCCATTTCCCTATCAACATTGGGAGGTGTTTCTACTTTTATCATCTAAAAATAAAACAACAAATTATTCAATCATGAAAACTAGAATAGTGATGTAGGTCATGGCTTATAATGTATGAGATTGTGACCAATGACTTAGTATAGGCTGACTACACTTGATCCATGAGGATTCTAAGCACATTCAAGCAACTTAACATCAGTCCCAATAAGATCATTCAATTCAAAACTAAACTAAGAATCCATTAAAACTAACATATTAAAATACGAAAGCTTCAAAAAAACCTATTCTAATCCATTGAAACTTATCCTATTGGGGGAGTGGTGTCGCATTGATGTGGAATGATGACCTTTTCCTAATCCTATAGAAAATGAGCATGTTTCGATCAATTCTATTGAAGAGAATCAACGAAACCAATGAAAGATGTATATGAAAACATGTTTTAAAGCTATTTTACCATGATGAAAGATAATTTAACATGATTTATGTTAAGATGATTGATATGGGTGTATGCAAAGCTATTCTAAATGGAGTTTAAGCTAAAAATATTTAAAACCCTAATTACCAAATATGCTAAATGGATGCACCTCAGTTACCATGGAAGCCATTAATGGAAGCTAAGCTAGTAATGCAAGTAAATTAAATTAAAAGGATGATAAATAAGTGCTAAATATGAGTGCAAGTAAAACTGATGTTAACAACATAAGTTTGCTCTTAAAAGATGGATCCATTTGTCTCCAAATAGTGTTCAATTTATAAGAGAGAAAATGAGAAATAAAGGGCTAAGATTGAAAAAGCTAATCAATGGTCAAAATTGGAGGAAAGATGAAACATGGACCAAGGATTCTCATGATTGGATGAGAATCAATGATCACATGGATCAAGAAAAGAATCAAGGGTTCATATTCTTTCAAACAAACACACTTTCAAAACTTGCACTTGAAGCCTCGTTGAAAGTTTGTTGCAAAAAATGATTATTCCCCTTTTCAAATGAGTGAAGAAAGAGAATATTCTCATGGTTGCGAAAAAATAGATATTTAGCTAATTAAAACCAAATTAAATTATGCAAAGGAATATTCCATGGGAATATTCCCTTTTTGGAGGAATGTGCAAATGAGGAATATTTCCAAGGAATATTCCCTTGCAAGTGGGGGGGATTATATTTAGTTAGTAATTTGATAATTAAATAAGGTTTCAATTATGCAAATTAGGGGAGTTAGGATATTCATTAAATAAATGATTTAATGAAAAAGGGGAAAGTGTTATGATATTTAATTAAATAACTTAGGGTTATTTAATTAAATAAGGACTTAGGGATTTATATTAAATAATTTGTATTATTTAACTAAAAAAAATGAAATGTTAGTGCAAGAGGGGGTGAATTAACCTAATTAGATTAATCAGGTTAATAGATGAAAATGATATAATTAATTAAATTGCTAGGCTAATATAATCAATTAAGCAAAAAGAGGATGGGTTTTAGGATGGAATGGCGTTGATATATCTGATTCAAATGCATGACATCATTCATGAAATTTTTAAGTGTCTACATTTTTCCCCTCTTTGAAGTGACGTACCTATTACGTTGGTTCAAAGACTGACGCTATTTCAGATTAAAACTGTTGCACAGATCAAAAAATTAATTTTTTAAAATTTTTTGGATGCTCCACTATTGCCCCAGCGGAAGGAATAAGCTGGTTCCATGCCCCCTTGAGAAATCGGGTGAAAATTTTGAATTTTGGGTTGATTTCTCAACAAAGGTTAAATATAGGTTCAGGTGCTAAAACAGGCCTCCAAATGCCAAAAATGGCCTAAAAAATGCAAAAAATGGCTCAAAATAGGTTGCACAAGGTGGAAATAGGTAAAACAGGTCAAAACCCTAGCTTTTGGCTCAAATTAGGTTAAAAAACCCTAATTTTTAGGCTTAAATAGGCGAGGAAGTTTCATTTTCAATTCATTTGTGCATTCACACCTTAGAGATGCTCTTCCTTTTGAGCTCTAACATCTTGATGAAATGGTGCAATGAGTTCTTCCTCTTCAACTTTCAGATCGGGTTCGAGAGTACCAGTGGCAAGTAGACGCAGGACCCTAGGAATGTGACTCAAAACTTGCCCTAATTTTCGCTTTTAGGTGCAATTAATAGGGGGTCAAAATTAGGTCTCTAGGTGCATCGTTGTATAGTGATACAATTGATGCATCAGAAGCATCGCTATTGATGTTATAGCGACGCACCTTCTGTCTAGTGGCACACCACCATTTTTTGGTTGGGTGACGCATTTGATTAGGGAGTCACTAAATTGATATAGTGACACACAAGCTATTTAGGTTCAGAGTCGCTTGAAAGCGGTGAGTGACGCATGCAACAAATGGGGATGCACCATGATTTTTAGATATAGCGATGCATGCAAATGCCGATTTGCTATTGAGCATAGCGACGTGCATTGCCAAATTGGCAATGTACCCCCGAAATGGATACAGTGACACACCCCTAAAAGAGTGATATTGATTTTAGCGACGTGTTTGATGTTTTGGATGCAAAGTCTCAAATTTTAATTAGTTTTTTGAATTTTTTATTAAATTGACGCTGTGTGCATGATGCATGGGGGAGGAACCTCCACCGTTGATGTTGCATGAGCACAAGTCATACATTTTGGCAGCGGCACGAGATTTTGATGACTTGGAGGTAGAGCGACTGGGTATGCTAGGGTTAGGCTTTATTGTATTCTTACCCAAGGTCCGGACCCACCTTGCTATGATGACTGTGCTGATCGAGAGGTGGCATAGTGAGACCTCTTCGTTTCACTTGCCCACTGACGAGGCCAACATTACATTAGAAGATGTGTGGTGCATATTGCGATTGATGATTCATGGTGAGTGTGTTATATATGACCCAAATGTCAGGAGAGACACATATCTCTCTCTTCTACATAGAAGTTCGCTCATTTTGGTGATCCCAGATAGACCTTGATGTTTATCAGGATTGAGTGCCCATCTTTAGATTGTTTGTTGCAACACTGATTTTTGGAGTTATTTCCCCATATTGATAGGGTAGAGGTTTCAGTCCCAAATGGGGATTGGCATGGGAGGGAATGACCAAGAGATGCGTGATGTATGCTTGGGGTCTAGTTCTCCTTACTTTGTTGTATCACGATATGCATGAGGCCATCTCAGAGTAGGTGTTACACTACTCCATATCTGGGCATATGAGAATATTGCAGTTTTGAAGCCCTTGTTAGTTTTAGTAGATATTCATGAGGACAAGACCGTCATCTTCAAGTATAGGGTGTCGATGACTCTTTAGTACATGGGCCCTATAGGTATAGCTTACTAATGTCGTGTCATTGATGACATGACTATTTTTTGATGGAGGCCATGAATGCAACACCCAACATGGTATGATGATCAGTAACAACTTTATTTTGCTCGACATACTCGCTACCTCTAGGGGAGGGAGCACACTATGATAGAGCAGTACTTGCTAGAACAAATTGCTCGACAGTTTGGCGAGGCTCAAGATGTGCCTACCGATGATTACACTACAGTGTTTGCTAGATCATAGAGAGAGGAACAATGGGGAGCATAGATTGACCCCATGATAGCGATTAATGGGTTCAGATAGCTTGTTGCATAGCCCTAAGCATATGATCAGGGTATACCCAATGCAGACATGACCCTAGCTTATGATGCATGGTTCAGGCCACCTACTCGCTTGATAGATCCAATGGGGGGATACCTCAGAGGTAGAGGGAGAGGCAGAGATAGAGGCCAAGGGAGAGTTAGAGGCTAAGGTAGAGGTCAAGATGGCGACTGGGATGGTGGTAGAGATGGAGGATGGGGTAGAGGCCAACGGTAGGATCAGGACAAGGTATAGGTGCTAGGTTATGGACACCAACAATAGCTAGATCAGGGTCACCAAGACCTAGGGCATCAAGATGGGCATGATGGATAGGTTCTAGGGGCACCATTGCCTCCTCCACCCATACAGATAGATGCATAGCTGCAGGCACAAATATAGGTTCTCACAACAGAGAAAGTACAACTGCAAGTAGCGAGGATCAACTACAACAAAAACTACAAGATATCATTGCATAGAGGGATCATGAGGTTCAGTTATGATATTAGCTAGACCTACAGCTGGCTTAGGAGATTGGGCGGAGGAAGCAACTTGAGGTAGTGACAACTGCTTCATAGGGATGAACAATGTTTGCCTTTTTGTACAGAGAGATAGTTACTGAGGCTACTTATTATCGCATGCACTATCACAAAGATGTTCCTCAGGCGATGAGATGGCTTGATTTTTCACAGTGAAGCAGAGCACCACCTAGAGCTGAGGATTAGCTGTTAGTTAGGGGTGAGTCAAGCAACCATTAGGGATAACTGCTTTTGTAGACACCTTTTGATTTTTTTCCTGATTATTTATAAAGATATACATTCATGGGTTCATTTTTGATAGCCTCATGGATATTGTACTTTTGATTTGATATTCATACACTGATTCAGATTTTGTATCATGACAATCATTTTTGATATATATACGAGATGATTCGGATTCGATATGTGATGTGCCTTTATTTCATGCTTTATGTATGTATGGATGTATATGATGTGATGTGATGCACCTTTTTTTTATTTACATTATATGTGATATGTGATGATGATCTATGATGTAATGATATGCGATGTTTATGGGATGGATGCCATGCAATGGATGTGTTATATTCTTTTTCAATATCTTTTTTATGCTATGGATGGATGCTATGATATGATATGATATGCAAGTGATGCATGGATGCATTTATTTTCATGTAATTTTCTATGCAATTTATGATTTCATGATGATGTATGCATATGAATGTGTATGGGTGATCCCACAATACTGGTTTATAATTTTTGGCCAAATTGGACACTAAACTAATTTTTTCTAACTAAATCTTCACTTTCGAGCACCTATAATAGCTAAAACATGAGGAATTTGAAAATGATGCAAATTAGTGATTTGTGAAATTTTGTTTGTAGATTCAAAATATATTTTTTTCAAAATTTTTGGAATCAGATTGCACTTCTTTTTCCATCTCCTTCGAAAACTAGTTTTTTTCACTAAACACCATTTTTAAGGAGTGACACTCACCGTATAAAACATAAATTTTTTTCCATGAAGGATAAAATTATATTTTTTTTGAATTTAGATTTGTAACTATGATATCTAGTGCTTCCAATTGGTTTCATAGTTTTTTATTGAATATTTTTTCCTTAATCAAGTTTTGAAGTCAAACCAATTACAATTGACATAGGCAGACTATATAACACATTATTTTTTTTGTATGTATCGAAATTCATTTTTTTGGTTGAATCAAGCAATTCAATATCTGGTGCACTCATATTTTTTAATTTTTTTTAATAATCTTCTATTTTTCCACATGTGTAGAACAAAGAGCTTGTTTTTGATGAAAAACCTACATTCACAAGAAATAAAAAATAAATATAATAATAAAATTAAATTTATTTAAAATTATACTTTTTGGGAAGCTTATAATAAAGAATACATACTTACAAAAAATAAATTTTAAATGAATTCATTTCATCCCCCAAAAGGTAAATCAAAAGTGGCTTTTTATTAGCATTTTGATAGGTGTAAAAGAGACTTTGTTATAGGTATGGTTTAAAACTAGAGGGGTTCTATCCAAGAGGGTTTGATCTAAGGTAGTTTGATCAAACCCTCTTCAATTGGAATGCTTTAAATGGAAATTTTTAAGGCTTAAATCATTATATCTTCTAAAAATATGTGATTTCAACAAAAATCAGAATTTCCAAAAATTGTAAACCAGCTTTGTGGGATCACCCGTATATGATGTATGATATGCGATATGGATTTAAGATGCTTATAGTATGTATGTGATGAATGTTCATGATATGGATGAGATGAATGATAATGCAATGGATTAAGATGCTTAGAATAACAAATCTATATTATTCAAAATAGCTTAAATGATAATGCAATGGATTATGTTTTATTTTATGATATGTTGTGATGATGCGATATGTATGCACATTGATGATGTTGTGGATGCATAATGATGTTTTTGTTGATTCATCTTTGATCCACCATATCTTGGGATTGGGATTTTTTTTCATTCCTTATTTTTGATATAACACATAGACACAATGCATCAAGGTATTGAAAATCAGGATGGCATTGTATCTAGTGTAATGGAATTTGACTCTACAAATAGATAGGATAGTTCTTGTTCACACCTTGACATATGGAAACCTCGTCGAAATGTAGTTTAATAGTTTAGAATACATCGGATCAAAGCATATGTAATAGTCAACAATTTAGTCCAAACAACCTCCCTACACACAACTAAGCAAGTATGTGCCAAGATTATTTTACAAGAGTATCCACAAGAACAAAAAATGAAAGATAATGATCGATGCCCCATTCCTTTCTCTCTAAATCATTTTGATAGAAATCATCGAGAGGTCCTTGGAATGGGTCAATAAGATAAATCATAAGAAAAGATTAAAGAAAAGAAGTTAGTGTTATCTATATCTCTTACCAATTTATTTTAACTTAGGTGATTTATGATGCTGATGTCCATCATAGGAAGGATACATCCTAGGACAAGTTGATAAGGTATTTTGATTAAGATGAGGTTTGTGATAAACCATTGATACAAACTTCATTGAATCATTTACCTATGATCTAGACTTTAGATTTTGACACTTAGCTTCTCACTTTACGACTTGTGATACTTGCTTTCTATTTGTTTTACCAAATGTTGAAGGTGATGATGGATTTATTATGGATGGAGGTTTATTCTAGGTGAAAGAAAAATGGGATGGATGGTTTTGGGGTTTTTGGAATATTTCAATGTTTTTGGGTGTTTTGAAGATGTTTTGAGGCTATTTTTTGGTCTTTTTGAAAGTTTATGTGAATGTTTTTGGTTTTTTATCTTTTGAGGTTGTTTAGGGTTTTCTCTAAGATATTTGATGCTGTTTAAGTATTTTGAATTTTTTCTAATGTTTTGGGCTTTTCCATTTTCAAATATTTTTGGAATTTTCTAAGTTTTCAAATGTTTTTGTGTTTTATAAGTTTTCAAATGTTTAAGGCTTTTTTGATATTTGATTGTTTAGGGGTTTTCTAAGTTTTCCAACCAAGAACCTAACCTAAAAAATATCCTAGGGGCCTTGAGGGCTGATCAAAGATTAGCCTTGCCTATGTTATACACGTAGATACCACGTAGTTTGACTGGCTTGACTTATTGATGATGAGAAATGAATAGTTGATGGAATGTCAGTTTATTATGATAGACTCCTAAAGGACTGACCTAGGGTGTCTCGAGGGCACATCAATGATGGCCTTGCCTACGTCTAAGCTTAGAGACTCGTAGTTCGACAAGTTATGTTTTTGGATTTTTGATGTTTTGACCTTTTTAGAGATTTAGATGTGTTTTGGATGTTTTGGATTTTGACTTTACAATTTTATGAATATTTTTTGATTTTAGTTGTACTAGATTTTGGATGTTTTTAGATTTTTTTGATTTTGTAAGTGTTTGTGGATTTTGATGAGATTTTATGAATGTTTTTGGCATATTCGATGAGATTTCCAATAACCTTCAGATATAAAAGAACCTGATATGATCCATAATGAATTGCCTCCAATGTGATGCAATAGACTACCTCGATATAGGCAAGACAAGCTAACCTTAGGAATATGCCAAGTGGTACTAAAGGGGATACGATACTTCACAATAACAAACCATGATACGAATGTGGATGGGTGATGGAATAAATAGGATGAATGGGGTATGTGCAGGATCATCATGGAAAAAATAGGCCCTTAAGTGGCAAAAAATTTAGAAAAATCAGAGTTAGGCAACTTGACGTAAAAATTTGAATAAGTTATCTATATTATTTCAAAAATTATGTAAGAATGGAATTTTTAGCAAATTGAATGTAGTTTCTAAACTACTAGGTTTATTTAAAAAAAAAAAAATCTATTTCGTGAAAATTTTAAATTTCAATGGAGTAGTACTTAAATTTCAGGGAAAAAATAAGTAGGTGTTTGTCTGACCACCCTAACCACAATAAAATGATAATTATTTTTTATAAGATTTTAGATATAAGTAGAGGAATCATGTCTCGATGTGATGCATATTTTTTTGTAATTTTTTTCAAAGTAAGTAATTAATTATTAATTTTTTATTAATTTTTTTAAAAAATATAAAAAATCGTATGTCTGACCACCTTAACTTGGTCAAAAATTCATGAAATTCAATTATTTTATTTTTAATTTTATAGTATACGAAGCATAGAATGTGACAGATGTTTCAGATTCAAAAAAATGATACTGTTCGAAAGCTATCTAGATGTTTTTCAATCAGCCTATCAATCAGGACTTTAGTTGTAATTCAAATAGAAAATGAATAATAATTATTTATTAAATTCAAAGTAAAGCATAATTTATATTGGTGGAAAGTTGAGAATCCCCTTTAAAAACCCTTTTCGTTTCATCAATTTTGGGTAAAAACAAAGTCGTCAGCCACATACCCATCATATTGCCACTTTTTGGCCCATCATGATCCTGCACATACCCAATGATGTGATGGATGGATGTGATATAAAGAATGATAGGATAAAGAGCCAAAGAATAGATGGAGGTGATTTATTTACATGAGGCACCTGTTTTACAGGTTTTCACTAAGGTACTTTCTCAAAGCACCACCAAAATGGTTTTCACTAGAGGACAATTTTTTTCTTTACTTTTTCAATCCTTTTTCTCTTTTTTTGGGATTTTTGATCATTTTTTGATTTTTTTTGTATTTGTCAAATTTACACCCTTCAAGCCTAGGCATAAAACCTTTTGAGATGTAGGCTATTGGTTGGTTCTTGCAATGGTTCACCTTTAGGCATTGATAATTGATATGCTCTTGATCCATAGCTAGCTGTGATGATAAAGGGACGTAACTAGTTAGGCTCAAACTTTACTTATTGTCCTGATCTGGAATATTTTTTTGATTCTGCTTTAGAACAAGATCCCCTACCTAGAAAGACTGACTCTTGATCTTCTTGTTATAGCCCTGTTTCAATTGGTTTTGGTAACTCGCAAGTAATTAAGGGTGTCAAGATGACACTCATCCAAGAATTCTATCTCATTTAGCCGAGATACTTTGTATTCTTCATTAGTGATTAGGTTCATTAGTGACACTCATAGTGATGAAAGCTCTACCTCAATAGGTAGGATGGCTTCTGATCCATAAACCAAGGAGAATTGGGTTGCACCTGTAGGTGTGCAGATACTGGTTCAATAGGCCTAGAGGGCAAGATTTAGCTGTAGATGTCAATCACGACCACCTTCATTGACTGTTTTCTTTAGAATTTTTAGAATGGTCTTGTTTGTAGCCTCAACTTGACCATTGCCTTAGGGGTAATACGGGGTAGAGAATCGATATTGGATGTTGAATCTTTGTCATAGCTCTTTCACATCCTGATTCTTGAAGGTTGTTCCATTGTTAGAAATAAGGGTTTTCAGAACACCATAACAAAAGATAAGATAATTCATGATAAATTTGGAAATTTTCTTCCCCATTATGTAGGTCATTGAAATGGCTTCAAACTAGTTGGTAAAGTACTTAGTGGCCGTTATGATGAACTTGTGGCCATTTGATGAGGTTGGAGTTATCTTTGCTATGAGGTCAAGCCCCCACTACAAGAAAGGCTAAGGTGTGACCATTGGATGTAACTCCTAAGATGGAGCATGAATAAGATCTCCATGTTGTTGACATTAGACACACTTTTTCACATATTGATGGGCTTCTCTTTCCATGGTTGGCCAGTAGTTGTCCTCAACAATTTCATAGCTAAATTCATACTACTAGAATGTTGAATATCTGGAATACTGAGAGGGGGGTGAATTAGTATTCCATAAAACCATAATAAAATCCATCTAACCATTATCACAATTCTAACATAATCAATAAAGGAGAACATATAAACAAATTAATGCAACCATGCACATGAACACTGAGATTTTTATGTGGAAAAACCAAAAAGGGAAAAACCACGGTGAGGGTTAACTCACAATATATTATATTCAGATACAAGATATTACAAGGCTCACTGCCAAGACTCACTATCCTTAAAAAGGCTCATTACCTGAGTACAAAAGATGGCTAACCACCAAGATACAAAGATTGTGGCTCACTGCCAAAAGATTGAACTGATAGAATACACCTTCAATGTGTAGGGTTCAATTCCAATGAAGCTTAGAATATAAAGTACTACTTCACACAATAGTCACTCAACTAATTTGCACTAATCATCAACTGATAAAGCATTTAGGCTCAAATCTTCTTTGACTCACTCTCTTCCTACTCACCTCTTCCCCTCTTCAAAACATCTTATATATATACAAGTATATCTTATTCATCAATTAGGTCAGCCTAATTAGATGAAAAAATAATAATCAAAACTCTCTTTGTCGGAACCATATATTATTTAAACATTTTTTCCATCTAGTACATTATACCAAGTCGACTAACATCCATAAAGCATAATTGGTCTCCAAAATGTATTGCATATGTTAGGTCGACCAAGACTAGAACATAATTCATAAAATATCAAACCAACAAATAATCCTCAAAGCAAAAACCTCTGGATTTGAGAACACATCAATTTCCCATCATATTATCATTATAGAGACTACCAAAAAAACCATAGCATAAGAATGTTCTCCATAAGAAAATGCGGAGTCTCCCACACAAATATACCAAGCAAAGAACACTAGTAAGATACAAAGTTGAACTCTGTCAAAGATAACTTTCTTCTCACAACTCAAAACATCTCAAGATCCAAGATATAGTTTTCTGAATGAGTCATGATATCATAGTTAAGAGATTAGAGTCATATCTGTTCTTGCGGTGAATTCCAGACTCAAATACCAATGCACTGATCCATCACAAAAGAGTATTACCGGCAGATAATAGCTTCCGGTAAACCAAGTAGACTTACCATATAGTTTTCATCATGTTGACATCAATTACAACATAGAAACAACCAACATAAACCATACATACTTCATGCTCATGTTGCAAGGCTCCATAATCCCAACAATCCCCCCTTTTGGCATTGATGGAAACATGCATGTAAAAAATATTTTTCAATATATTGCAACTAAATATTCCCCCTATCAAAACTATTCTTCACATTTTTTTTTATCTCTGTCAACCTCTATCTCTCCCCCTTTTACATCAATGGAAAAGGATGGGGTCTGACATATATGTATATATACATCAAAATATAACCAAAAAGATATGAAAACAAAATTGAATTAACCTAAAGAGGAAGACCCTTTGAGACTCTCTAGGATGACCTTCCATGATGCTTTGCCTTCTTCCCATGAACCTTTTGCACTTATAAGAGTCTTGTGTTATAGCTCAAGCTTAGTTAAGGACTCTATAATATCTTCTAAAGTATTGGGACTGAGATTAATTTATGATAATTCACCAATATTGTTAAGAGCATAGAAACAAGAATGTGTCTGAGTTTAATCATGTCTCTGAGTGCCACAAACTTCTTAATGACTTCTGTTCTTTAATCATGTGGAGAAAATAATTTATCCTAAAGTTGCACAATGCAGGACCACCTCTGACTATCTCTATCTTCTACCAATTTTTATGTATCTACATGAGTGCTCATTTGGGTCTCACTTATCCTTATCTCATTTCTTATGTTCAATGTACTTCTAGACCAATCTAGGAAAAAAAAAGTGGTTCATGTGCCTCTTCTTCGCAAACTTGTACATTCTCCAATTCCTTGATCACTCGACTATGTGCATTTGCATATTTTTCCTTGATATCTTCCAAATTTCCTTCATCAGACCTGATTCCAACATGTACTTCAAGTCTAGAGAGTTAGAACTTAAAAAAATCAATCATGTTCTTGAGATTCTCCACAACATAAATAGATGAATCAAAATTAGCACTGGGAATAACCTTATGCAATTCTTCCAAAGTTCTTTGAATGTTTGTTCTTTCATGCTCATGTTGAGCTCTCTCAAACTAACTTTCTTCTGCAACTTCTTGTTTACCAACACTCTTCCTTTTCTTTCTCATTCCAGTTACGCTATTGGAGGTACTTTCTACATTGAGATTCTCAGGGCTTTCTATAGACATGCAAAATTAACATTATGCATTCGATCGGATTCAGTCAAATTAGGTCTCACATTAGGCCCATTCATCACTTTCATCCATTCATTAAATAATCTCATTTATCAAATAAGCATTATCATTCAACCTTCATCTTGCATCATCCATTTAATTAAATAAATCAGGACTTCATTTAAATCATATTCCATCATTTTTTGATTTAAAAAAATCAATTATCAAAGTCTTGAAAGTCAAATCACCTAATCAACATTAAATCAGCATAATCATCATCTAACCCTGATTAAATGTTAACCCCATCCCACTTGCATTATCTAGATCTAGCCACTTGCACAATAAATCAATTTTATTGATTTATTAAATAACCTCATTTTCCCTCAACATGACAAGTCAAACATGGCATTTATTGCTGTTTTTCTTGTCCCCCTCTCAAAATTTATTGCAAATTTGAATTCAAATTCTCCCTCTCATGGGCACTCTTCCCAAATCTTGCACAACCATTGACCTATCATCATTTGACAAGTGTCATCTTCTCATTGGAGGATCTTTAGTCCCACATTCACCATCTTGGCCAATCTCATCAACAAAATCTATAAAATAGGGCCTTCATTCTCATTCATGGATCCACAATTTTATGCAAGGTTACTCTCTTGGTTTGAGAAATAATCTTGTTTTCATCTCCATTGCATTCATCATCTTGAGCTTTTGATCAAGGATTGGGAAAGGGTCACTAGCACATGTGACACCAATCCAACATGGAATAGGTGATTATCATGCTTTTGAAATGTCTTTTGATGTTGTTTTGTTACTTGTGGCATTTCTTTAGCATAGGTATTTTATTTCATGGAGGTATTTGCAGATTTGTGTGTTTAGACTAACCCTTCTAATGAGTTTTTGAGGTTGGTCTTACATGCAGATTTTGGGTACTTCATCTTGGTGCTAGAAGGAGGGCTATCTTAAAAAAAAAAAAAAATTTAGGGAACATGAACACTCTTTATTGGATCTGTGTTTGACTAATCTGCATTTGTTCTTTTTGAATCTATATGCTTCCATTTTGGCACAGGCAAAGAAATACTTTGATTAATATTGCTATCTTTGTTTCCATGCTTTGTCTGCCTTCTCTAATTAATAGAGATTGTGCACCATATGCTTTTGGATTTTCCATCTACTCTTACAAGTTGAGCATTTAATATTTGTTGTATGTGTTTGCTGTGGAACATGGGTCAGAATTAAAAGCCTTTTACTTGCTGTTTTGCATAACCTGCATTTAGCTTTAAAAGTCTTTCGAATATCATTGTAGAGCTCAGATTTACATAGGCCAATGGCATTTCGTTTGAAATCTCTTTTAAACTACTCCAAGCTGTGTAATGAAAACACACTAAATAACTTGTGAGGCATGGTTTTGATAGCTACAGTCAAATTTCCATGAGGTAATGCCAATAAGACTCTTTGCAAAGTTGGACTGTCAACTAATTTTGGCGCAGCTACTTTGCTCTATAACATCGAGACTAAGGAAGATCAATATGATTCAAGCATTTGAAAATAGATTTCTTTATGCTGTCTATAATCGGTGATTACTAATAGGCATTAAAGTCTGATATTCATGCGTTAATATCGATATCACAGCTGCTTTTTCGCCTTTGAATCTTGTTTCTTAATTGTGGTGATTGTAGCATTGAATGCATGGAATGCTTGTTTCTTACACACAACCAACAAAAGATCCCACACTATGGTTAGTAGCATTGAATGCATTTAAGATTGAATCTGGTGACCTCGATTTGCAACTGTTATGAAGGCATCCTTTCTTTCTGAGATTGTATTTTTATCCATCTGCTCTTAGAAAGTGATTTAAATCTCTGTGGTCTTGGGAGTAATGTCTCAGTTTCTATTAGAAGGTAATCTTTCGGTGTCCTTTTCAGCTTCAGCATTACATATTAGAGGCAATAAATGTGGCAAAATTGTAAAAAGCATGTGACTATGACATCTACTCTTTGGTGAAGATCTGTGTATAAATCATGGACATGTGGGTTTATTCAATGCTAACAGTGTGAAGAAGCATTTTGTGTTATTGAATTCCTCTGCATCACGTCAACTTGCAAGTCTCTAGTAGCCATTATGTAAATGTTGCCTTCAATCGCTTTTGGAGTCTTTGAAAGTATGGGAAGATTGTATGATTGTCTCCTGCGGCCACAGTTTAGAAAACTTTTAGATTTCCTCTTATGTGTGTCGATACAGGACCCTCATATCTGCCATTATGTACCTTACGTTCTTATTAAATGTTAGGAGATTGGCAGTTATCTCATCGACCAGTAAGAGGTATATTAGTTTTTGTATTTATCTTGTCTTCAATGCGTGGTTAACAACAAGGATTTTTGTCTTTTATATGCAAACAACTTATGATGAACCAACTGTCCCCTACCTTGCGCGCCAATATGAAGCAGTTGTAGACCTCTCAGCTAGCTGCGTTGTCTCTTGAGGTGATCAGCCCCTCATTGGGATTAAAGAATTTGAGGATTTTATATATTTTCTTTCTAATGTCTTGATGAAATGATAATACAATAGAGAAAATATTTAATGCACATCTTTGTCTTGAACAGAAGCTAACGTATATGTGATTGTTGAAATTTAAACAATGGAGTTGGAGTGTCTAGATTGCCCTCATTTATCATTTTGTGACAGTAAAATAGACTACCTTGTAGCCTGTGATCTGCAACTCCCCCACTGACATATCTTTTCATTGAATAGTACGTTGTCTTTATAAGAGTAGATAGTATTGGCTGGCAACAATAAAGGTTTGCAGTGTGGAAGTTTGTCTGGTAACGTCCAAGTATTCCATTCACTGGTACATTATCACTGCTTGTTTAGTAACTAAATTTGATTATCTTGTGAATTTAGTTACTCATGATTCAATAGTCTTTCACATTATATCATTATGATTTATTGATTCTCATATAAATGTTATGAATTTACATTATCACATTTATTATGAATATCTTGAGATAGTAAATAATTAAGTTTATGATGAAGCTATTGAGAGATTTATTCTAGGAGATTGATTTATTAATTCAACATCTCTAGTGATATGGAGAGACTTTGATAGGGTTGAAAGTGAATCTAACATGAATGGATATTCTTTTATGGTAATCCAAAATCATCAACTTTTTTCATTTGGAATCATTACATTGTTTAAAGTAAGTCATTAAAATGATAAATTGATTCTTGTGTGTTGTCTTTCTCAATAGGTACAAAGCTGAAAATCAACAAAGGTACAAGCGAACAACGAAGGAAAAAAGGAAAAGCGAAAGTGAAAAATCAACAAGGAGGAGGCTAGCAAATGAAGACGAAAGGGGGATGATTTTTTTTTGAAAACACAATGTGTTTTTTAACACTTTAAGTGTTTGATCAACACTACTTCACGAAGTTGTTTATCTTTTCGTTTTAGAACAATAATTTTCATTTGGGTCTAAAATGAACAATTTTATTTTCATTGCAAAGGGCTTAAAAGGAATCTTAGGACAAACTTACTAGATTTTGTTTTGGGCTAAAAATTGGACAAGCAATCTTCATATTTCATTTGGTGCTTAAAACGAACTCACAATTGCTTTGAAGGTTATAAAACAAACAAGTGTTTGGATTGTGTGATTTTGTCTTTTGAGTACGTATCCTCTCCCCTTGCGCTTCGTGCGATCTAGGGTGCAAGAGAAACACTCAAAAATATATTTTATTGCTTTGAAACACTTCAATTTGGGCTTAAAAATTGAACATCTTGTGCGAGTGTGAGTAGGGGCATTTTCGCGTACATTCTCTTTCTTTGTGCCATCAAAGATCAATTGCGTTATGGATTGTGTCTTTGCTTGCTTTTGTTTATCTTAGAGGGCCTGCCTTGGGGAAAAAGTACTCACCCAAGGGACGACTCAACCAGTAACACTCTAAAGCCAAGAGTATTTCCAGCTGGGATATAAATGAGGGTTTTGGTTAAACACCATAATCACGCGGTTGGCTCTGACAAGATGGATCCGAAAGGGGACTCTTGCCCCTAACTTACCTTACTCTAAAGGATGTGGGTAAGGAATAGTCAAGGTTCACCAAAAATGTAAGAGAGGGGGACCAACCATGTCAAGGTTCTAGGTCACGGAGAGCCGAGAGAGGAGGGCTGCCCTAACTTACCTTACTCTAAAGGATGTGGGTGTTGGAAAGAAGTTGAGTCCACTTTTTGGCCAAAAAGTGGAAGTGTTTTCCCTGATTTTCAGAATTTGACACATTTTACCTTAAAATTTGAAGCACTTATAGATGGAATCTTCGAAAAGGTCACTAATCATAAAATGTAGTACTCAGAGTCTAGTTTCCAAATATGTAATTTATTTCAATACCCAGATGGTACAAATTGAGTTTCAATAGGCGTTTCTAAAAACCATTGTTTAAAATTTACTTTTTTTTACCATACTATGCACATGTACGACATCCATATTTTGACCTAAATAAATGAATTTTTCTAAATCCTTTTGGGAAAAGATTTGTGACTCACTGAAGCACGTTTTTGATATTTTTTTTGTAATTTTTTATTGAATTTTATTTTTGTTAAATTTTTATTAGCCATACTTGTCATTTTGAAAAATTGTCGTGTACAACATGCATAAGATGACCTAAACTTATCATATTTATTTTTTAAAATTGAAAATAATTGTCTGAAGTATGTTCTCGTGCAATCCGTTCGTCAAAATGTTATGTTGGTCAAAAGTTATTAAAATAGTAGAAAACCTTGATATTTAAAGTTTATGGACCAGTTTCATTAGAAATTAATTGAAAAATAGAAAAATAATCCAATTGTAAAAAAAATTACATATTTGGAATTTGCACTATCTCATCTAAAATGGGTTTTAATTTTGTCAAAAGATTCTAAAAAAAAAGTCATCAACTATATGTCCAAACTTGGTATTTTTCTCTGACATTGTTAGGACCTTCAACTTGCAGGTCAAACTAGGTTGAAGGCCTAGGTTCGGATTCTCAATGCTTTTCTTGAACCAAAATACAAGCAAAAAAACTTACCACAAAGCAAATCCAATTTCAATTTTTTAGAAACGAGATCCCGTTTTGTAAATTGGGATCCCATTTCTTAATATTAAATGCGGTGACCGTTGATAGGGAAACAAGATCTCGCTTTATAAACGGGATTCCGTTCCTTTATCAATGGTCCCCACATTTAATATTGGGGAATGGGATCTCGATTATAAAATGGGATCCTGTTTTTAATAAACGGGATCCCGTTCCACAATATTAAATGTGGGGACCGTTGACAAAGGAACGTGATCTCGTTTATAAAGCAGGATCTCGTTTCCTTGTCAACGGTCACCACATTTAATATTAAAAATGGGATCTCGTTTTTTAATATTAAATGCGATGACCGTTGACAGGGAAATGAGATCCCGCTTTATAAGCGGGATCCCATTCCTTTGTCAACGGTCCCCACATTTAATATTGGGGAATGGGATCCCAATTATAAAATAGGATCTCATTTTTAATAAACGGGATCCTGTTTTATACTATTTGTTTTTAACCGTTTTATTTAAATTTACTGCCAAAATTTACTGTGAAGTCTGCAACTTCACATGTACAACCGAGTGTAACACATTGGGCTATTTTTCATTAACTATTATCTTTACAGGTGGTGAACTTGCATTTTTTTATTATTTTTTCAAAGGAGGCATCATGTAAACCATTTTTAAAGTGGAATTGTGGTAGTTTTGTACTTGTTTGGAGGAACAAAAGGTCTTCAACTTGCAATATGGATTGAATTTTTCAAAGGAGGCATGGAGAAAATAGTTTTTAAAGTGGAATTGTGCTAGTTTTCTACTTGTTTTGAGGAACACAAGAGGAAGAATTTTGTCCTTATAGGTCTTCAACTTCCAATTTGGATTGAATTTTTTGAAGAATTTCACTATTGACATTCATTTGTGCTTGAGAATTTTATAATCATGGGTTCAAAAGCTCGTAATAAGGGGAGGAGGAAATTGACTCTTCAAGAAGTTGAAGCAAATAGAGAGAAGGAGAAACAAAGACAAAGAGAAAGAAGAATGAGAATTAAATCAATGAATGATGGTGGAACATCCAATTCCACAACTATTGAAGATGAAAACATTGAGGAGACCATGGTTGTAGATGAAGCTAATTTGCAAGAAGTCAATTTGGAAAAGAATATGATTATACAAGCAAGTCCTACTATGTATTCAAATCCCTCTTTCAATGGCATGGATAATGTTTCAATATGCACAAATCTAGGTACGTCTTCAAATCCACATGTTAGTGAAATGGTAAATTCGTATGTAGAAGTTTTACAAGATGTTAGACTTAAGGATGTTGAAATTGATAATATTTGGAGAGACGAAACTTTTATAGAATTTGTTGAAAATGAAAATGAAAAATATTTTGTTGAAAATAAAAATTAGAATGATCCTTTTATTGAAAATGAAAACAAAAACTATTTTGTTGATGAAAATGAAAATGAAAACTATTTTGTTGATGAAAATGAAGATGAAAATGTAAATCATTTTGAAGTTGAAAATGAAAATGAAAATGAAGATGAAGTTAAAAAATTGAAAGTGATGTTTTTGATAATCTTCTTGGTCAAATTTCTTGGAGGAAAATAAGAACACATGCGAATAGAATATACAAAAAATATTTTATTGTAAAAAAATTGCATTTCAATGTCAATTAATGATGCAATTGATGAGAATGCAAAAAATGAAGAAAATAATGAAAAGGTTAGGCTTTTTTGTTAAACCAAAAAGAAAATATCAATCATTAAAACATGTCATGTCTACTGTTGCTAGTGCCATTCAATCTATTGGGAAAAATAGTCAATCTAAAGATAAAAATACAACAAGAAGAGCTATAACAACTGATATAGTTAATAAAACAACTTTGAATAAAAGAATGGTAAGAAATATTAGGGTAAGTGCACCAAGATGGTTCCCAAAAAGGGGGCTTAAGTGGCCACTTTTTTTTTTTGAAATCAGGAAATGCTGACCTTGGACATCAAATTGAGGATAGTTACACTCAAAATTTTGAGATGGAACAAAAACAAGGATCGAAGTGCTCTGAGTCTACTTTCTAAACTACTAATTTATTTTGAAAATGGTTGAGATTAAGGGGTTCAAAAGAGGGATGTACACAAATTGGTGTTGTTTTTGTCAGAAAAACATAACATAGCAACTCTTGTACGACCTGAGCACGGTGAACTTTTTTGTAGTATTTTTAAAATCGCTACTGTTAGAAGTTAGCTAACAACATTTAGTTGATGCACAATTTTTCTGATATTTTTTAATGAATATTTGATTTTTTACTAATTTTCTAAGTGGGCACTTCCTGAAAAGCAGAATTTTGGCTGTGCTCCTAATTTTTTTTTGAAAATAATTGATTTTTTTTCTTTTTTTTTAAAAATTTGTAGAATGGAGTCTAGTTTCTAAAAATGTAATTTATTTAAAATTTTGATGAACGGTTAATTTACAACAAAATAAACACCAAACACTGCTTTTTGGCAAAAAACAAACATACAAACAAAAAAAATTATGGATGAAAGACTTAACATTGTCAAAAAGTGAAAAAAATTACATCATTGGATAGCTAAGAGAGAACCTAACATTACCCATGTTTTCGATTTTGTCGATATTGAACTGGATGCAATCTTGATGGTGAGCACGGACCCGATTATGTCAAAAATTGTAGAATTTGCAAAAACACATCTTTGGCCTTGTTGGAAATGCTCTCCAAGCCTTTGGGTTGGTATTCCAAGGCAAGTAATTTCACTTTTTTCTTTATTTTTAACACGAAATAACGTGAGCGCGTTTTGTAAAAAAAAATTCAAAAGTGGCCAGAAAATTGGTACCCAACTTCATGCACCCGCCCATTAGTGAATTTTTAAAAATACATCCTAAAACATTGCTAAGAGCGGCAAAAAGAAGAGAAAGTATAGAAAATGATCCTATCAACCAATGTTGGAGTTTCAACGTTCGACTCCTGAGGTTTGATATGAAATTGAATGTTAAAATTAAATCTTTGATTGAAAAATATTGGCATGATAATACTAGGGTTTCATCTAATGCTAGAGATGTTTTAAAATTAAGGGTGGGGTCCAAAGTTCGCGATCCTCACCCAAAACACCTATTAGATACAACAAAAACTGAATTTTATAGAAAATTTTGTGGTGATTTACTGTTACCTGGTAATATTAAAATAAGTCAAAGGTCTTTTGAAAAATGTAAACCCTGGTATGTAAAAATTAATAAGCAATGAATATCTTGTTGTTGTAAAACACATGTTCAATTTAATTACTTTTATGATGTTTTTCGATATATACATTGTACCTTGCATACTAACATGATTATATAGGAATGTGGCATTAATATGCCACCTGAAGCAATAAGGGAGTTTATTTTAGGTTTGTTTTGTGAAAGATCTAATGGTAAATTGTTTTATTTAAGTTCTTGTATTTCTGGACAATGCATTGACTGTGTAAATCTTTCATTCTTTAGAATTTGTATGCATGAAAGTGTTAATAATTTTGGACAACAATTAGTAGATGTTAAAAGATTTAAGAATGTTCACTATTCTTTAAAAGATGGAAAAATAGGAAAGCGTTGTGATTTAGTTATAGAAAAAGTTAGTGTGCATGCATTCATGAGTGAATTTAAGAATAAGATTGTACCAAAATATGTCATGCACTCTCAATATGATCGATGGCTTGATGGCCAATTTCGCACATGTAGAAACAAATTTCCAATTGGTACTATACTTTCAGTGGTTGATTTTGTGGAAAATTATACTCTAGCTATGCAAGAGGAAATTCAATCACAGTATTATAATTCAGTGCAAGTAGTTATGTTTGTCCATATTGTTTATAGACATACATATGATAGCACTGAGGAATGATAATTTTTTTTTGAGGGAGTATCATTGTTATTTGAGTGACAACCGGTTACACTCATCAAAGTTTGTTCAATACTGTTTTAGTACATTTTATAGAAATTTAAGAGAAAGAGGAATCTAAATGAAAGAACACCTCATATGGTCAGATAATTGTATGGGGTAGTTCAAGAATGCTCAAATGTTCTCTTGGTTAAGTAGGGTTCACAAGGAACTTAATGTCAAACATATATGGAGTTTTTTTGAAGCTGGGCATGGTAAAGGATAACATGATGGAGCTGGTGCGTATGTCAAAAGAATTCTTGCTAGAGAACAATTAAAATTCGAGGATGTAGTAAAATTTAAAGATGCACATGGGATTATGGATTGGTGTAATACAAGATTATCTACACCTGGTTCGAGTGAGTACTCTACACTTCATCGATTCTTTTGGTTGGTTGAAGAAGAGAACATTGTACCTAGAGTTGATTGTGAGACAATTAGTGGATCTACTAAATGGAATTTATTTAGGAGTTTGACAACAAGCACATGGACTATCTGGACAAGGGAGCTTGCATGTTTTTTCTAGTTTTGTATCTTAAGAGATTGGGAAGCATGTGAAAATACAGAATGGGTTGAACAGTGGGAGCAAAGATCATTGACACCTGCACAAGCACATGATCAATATGAAATAACTATTGAAGAAAATGATCAAGTGTTTGCATCTGAAGACTATGATCGTGTTTTAGACCTTATACAAGAAGGTAATTTAATTCAATTTATTTCATTTTATTTCACTTTATTAAGTTATTTTGTAATACTAAATTATTTATATGGATATGTGCAACTTATTAAATCAAATTTTGTTTGCAGGACATGTGTATGCTATTGTTGCACCTGAGGGGAATGAAAAGCAAACAAAATATTGGTTGGCTCATTGTGTGGAGACTAAACATAAGTTAATAGAACCTCGAGATATTGTCTCAGGTATGGTGATCCCCTTAAGACATCCCCTTAAGCAAATTTTGATAACAAGTTTTTGATCCCCTTAAGCAATTTTTTAGAACAAGTCTTTGATCCCCTTAAGAAAATTTTGAGAACTTATTTGATGATGGTTTTCATGTTTTCCAATAGGATCAATGGTGGTTGTTGGAACTTGGCTATGAAAATACCTGAGACGGAAGAATGGTCTACCTACATTTGAAGATTATGAAACACATAAAAAGATTATACATTATTCACATTTGGTGGTGGCAACAAATATAAAACTAGATCAGTATCGTGGACCTGCAAATAAAGTGCTATGGAAAATTTCTATTGAAGATCATGAGAAAATCATAGATGCATTGCAAAAAAGAGGATACAAATGGTACAATGGAATAAGTTAAATACATGTAAATACAGTTTTAGTTTTATATTGTCTTTTAAATAGATTAAATACATGTTTCGATATTAGTCAAGTGTGTTATTAGTTGAAATTGATTTAAATTGTCCTTTTATAGATCCTTAAGCCATAATCACAAAAGGGATCTAGTCCATGTAGATTCAACCTAGACAACATGGAATACTTGGTAAAAACAAGTAATTATTAGTTAAATTATATTTAAATACATGTTTCGATTACATATTGATATTGCTTGTACATTAATAGTTAAAATTGATTTATTGTCCTTTTTTGTATCCTTAAGCCATCATTGCATTGATCTCATACTTTGAAACAAAAAGGAGAGGATGCCTAGATTCAACCTACACATATGTGTGGAATACTTTTAAATGCAAGTACTTGAGTTGTGTACATATAGGTAGTTTTATATAAATTAAAATATGTATGTTTTGATGATTTCATTGATATTGCTTGTACCTTTTGAGCACAAGTTTAAGATGTTCTTGAGATGGCATATCCAAATTTTGTAAACATTGTTTTGAGATGACATATATGTACATACAAACTTACAGAATTAAACATTTTGTACAAATTACAAATACATTTACATACACAATTATGTACTCTATGTACTTCTATGTATCAAAATCTATATTATATATATTTTGTTTGTTAAATGTGCATTTTTTCCTACTTTGAAACTTTATATTTGATTGTATAATCACTAAATATCATGCATAAATTATTGTTAAATCAATTATATCCTTAAGACGTTGTATTATGACCCCTTAAGACATCCCCTTAAGATGTGGAGGTGGATTCACATATCCTAAATATTATAACCCCTTAAGACATTGTATTATGACCCCTTAAGACATCCCCTTAAGATGTTGTATTATGACCCCTTAAGACATCCCCTTAAGACATCGTATTAGAACCCCTTAAGACATCCCCTTAAGACGTGTCGTATTAGAACATATCCTAAATATTATACTTAATTGTATCATTTGTTATGATGAAACACCCTAAAACTTATAATACTTGTTTATATCACTTAATATTTATACTCAATTATACTCTTCTTTGATCCCCTTAAGACATTGTATTAGGACCCCTTAAGACATCCCCTTAAGATGTGTCATATTAGCACATATCCTAAATATTATACTTAATTATATCATTTGTTATGATGAATCACTCTAAAACTTATAATACTTGTTAATATCACTTAATATCTATACTCAATTATACTCTTCTTTGATCCCCTTAAGACGTCATATTAGGACCCCTTAAGGCATCCCCTTAAGACAACCTATAATTAGTGTTGGATTCTATTATTTGTTTTGAAAACTTATAAATTAGTATTCAATGCCATTATTTGTTTTGAAAACTTATAAATTAGTATTGGATGTCATTATTTGTTTTGACAGCTTATAAATTAGTATTGGATGCCATTATTTGTTTTGACAACTTATAAATTAGTATTGGATGCCATTATTTGTTTTGACAACTTATAAATTAGTGTTGGATGCCATTATTTATAGAATTTATTAATGCTTTTGTTCTCTAATATTGCATGGTATTGTTTATTTCTTAAAATTTTATCCTTTCTAGTATATAAACGAATTGCTTTTGTTTGTAAATTATGATTTATTGACTAATTATTGATTGACGTGAATTGAATAAGTTCAATGACTAATTATCGCTAATTATTGAATGTACATATAATGTATATCATGTATGAGATCACTAAATTTGTAAAGTATAAATATTAAAATGTCCTATTAATTTCATATTTAAATTTAATTTCACATTAATGTCCTATATTAATGTCTTGACTATGAACATAAAATGCATAAATGTACATGTGTAATTAAAATTTCAAACAATAATAAAGTCCATAATTTACAACATATTAAGTGCATGAAACCAATATATTAAGCACATGAAATAAAGTCCATCAGAGTACAACCTATGAACTAAAGTCCAACTAAGTACTTGAGCCATGAAATATAAAGTCTAACAGAGTACATGAGAAACCAAAAATGTAGTCCATGAAATAAACAAATATAACCCATAAAATCATGTTTCTAGGTCATGTATTGTCTCTATAATCAAGAGACCTCTTCACGCCATGTGGACTATGCGGATGACCTGAAACACTCTGTACAAGAGAAAGATGAAATCTGATGTAAGACAATGAAAAATGATTTAATGACAATTTAATTTATAATTCATCATAAAATTAAACTACCATTATATTTGGGTCTAGATGCTCTAGTGCACCTGAAGCAACCTCTAAATTCTCTGAATCAATCTACATAAAAAAGACAAAGAAAGTTGAAATTATATGTATGTCTACAATTAAAAATGATTTAATTCAATTTAATTTATAATTTATCATATTTTAATTGTACCGTATTATGAGGTTGTGCAACCTCTTCTCCAAGACCTGTTTGTACATGCTCAACTACAAGATGTGTCTTATGTTATAAAAGAAAAATAGTTTAAAACATGTATTAGCTCATATTATATATATATTCAATTTGAAATTTGAAATTAAAGTTATATTCAAAATATATAATTTATAATTCACTTTAAATATAATAAAAAATTTAAATTACCATGATATTTGGAGCTTTATTTGCATGTCCTCCTAGAGGTGTAACTATGTCTGGGTCAGGGCTAAAAGTTACACTAACAAAGTACTACAAGATCAAATTTAAAGCATGCATACTTGAATTAGGTTTATATATATATATTCAAGTTTGCACATTTTGTGTAGAATTTTTTTTAAACAACCTGAAAATCAGAGGCCTCACGAGTAGCCGCAACATCTAATGTTTTCCCGATGCCCATTCTCATTGTGGTATCAACCTAGACATACATGTAGACATTTAACACTTATAATATTTACAAATGTACATGCACATCTCATATATAGTGAATTCAAAAATTCATAATTGTAACTATACTAATGTAAGTTAAACAATTTACAATATAAATGTACCTGCCCCTAATCTACGATGCCCGATAGTGGAGGAGTGCTTGACAACCCCTCAGGTGGAATTGACGTGGAAGCTGATTGACTCGCCTAAACCAACATAAATATTTTAAACATATATGTGATTCAATTATAAATTTAAAACTCATGTTAAAAATCATTTCATATATAATTTAAAAAATTGAAATCAAAATACCCCATAAGGGTTTCTGAGTAGGACTGGTGCTGATGTATGTACTCATGGAGCAGATGATTGCCCCATCATTAGTGTCATCTGTACACCAAATAGTTTAATTTTTAAAATGTATTGCAAAATTTTCTTTGATATATAAATTCATCAAAATTCTTCTAAAATGAACATGTAGATGCATATTTATACCTGTGTCACAATGTCCTCAGGGTGATGGTCTGCTGTAAGAAATTCTACAAATGAACTGATGCAACCAAATGAACCACCAGAATCTCCACGTCCACCTAAACTAGGTGTGGCCTGATTAGGTCCATAACATACTTGATGGCAACTAGTACATACATGTGGGACAAGCCTCGACACTCCTGGAGTGGTACTAAGACCAGCTCCATAAAACACTCCTCCATCATCATCGTCTCTATGCTCCCTACCTGCTATCACAAAAGCATGTTGATGAAGGTCTCTAGCGAGTGTACTAAGGGATCCTAATGTTGAGACCACAACTTAATGATGCACAGGTGTGGGAATGGGAGGACCATGAGCAACAACAAGGGGTTGCGCATGCACAGGGCGTTGGGGATCAGACCTTTCCCCTAACCTCTGTTGTGGTATGCCACCAACAATACCCTGAAATGATTTAAAATCAAAATAATTGAGCTTTTTCCCCCATAACAAACTATACATATAATTTCCTCAAAAAATACAATGGGCACTCCCAATTAGCATGTGGTGGACTATCAAAAACCATGTACCATTGATCCCAAAAATGTGCAGTCATTTGTGGATGTATGCACCACCTCATGGATATTCTAGATTTATTGGGAGGAATGGGTTGTCAAGTAATAGGGTTGAGAAAGTAGGGGGCTAGGTGGGATTTTGTTATTTTAAGGTCTATTTTTTTTTATAAGAGAGACCGTCAACATAAAATTTTCTCATCTGTTCTCTCTCTCATCGATGCCTATCTAGATTATAATCAATGGTCCTGATGGCATCCACAACATTTTGCATCATAGATGTAAAACATCTGACGTGTGGTGGAATCAATGCTTGACTTTACATAGCATTGATTTGATTTTGTATGGATGCAACCTAATCATTTATGTGTGCTCACAAGTGAGCCTCATTAGATGCAACAGGTGTTGGAGGTGGCATATTAGGTTGAGCGGGTGGAGGGGGAGGTGGAGGGGGAGTTGGAGGTTTCTGAGGTGGTGGATTGATGATATCATCAATGTTAAAATCATCCATGATATGAGATATAAGTGTGCACTTGCATTAAATTATACAAAATTAACATACAAACTTAAAAAAATTACAAGAAATAGTTAAATTTGAAATGCACATGCAAATTTGTTTAAATAGGATGTGCATACATATACATACACATACATTGATTGAACTTGAGCATGTGCATACAAAATTCAAAATTTAACATGTACATATATTTAAAATAAAAAATATGATACATAATTTGCATTCATACATCATTAAACTAAACTATGTACATACATACAAATTTCAAAATTTAAGAACTATATATGCAATTTTAAAACATGCGTACATACTAAAAAATAAACTTGAAACATTCACAAAAAGCTCATTTTATGTCTAACACATATATATATATATATATATATCACATCACTAAAAATATCCATCCAACCAAATTTATAAATTCATCACACAAAATATCCATTGAACCAAATTCATAAATTCATAACTATTTAAGATCATTGTCTTAATTTAGAAAATATTGTGGCTCTCTACTACATCTCTTCATTTCTTTGTGTTTTCCTTTTCAAAATTGGAAGTTCTCCTCTCCTCTAGCCATTGTCGATGCTCATCTAAGATGCCATCCATAGCCTTGGCAACATCAACAATGGTTTGCATCCTAGATGCAAACATCCTCACAGGTGGTGTGACACATTCTTCATTTTGAATAATGTTAATTTGATCTTGTATGGTTCTAACATTGGCATTAATTTGTTCTTGCAAACGAGCACTATCGATTTCAGGTGGTGGAGGTGGGGGGTTATGAGGTGGAGTGGGTAGAGGTGGAGGTGAAGGTGGTGGAGATGGACGGCATGGAGGTGGATTGTGAATATTATTGAATCGATCCATGTGATCTCTAAGATATGAGTGAACCTGCATTAGATTTGTAATTTCAAAATGTAAGATACATGTTTAGGAAATACCCTTAAAACATTTAATATAAATGGCCTAATTGAATACAAAAGATAAAATATGTAAGCCTCATTTATGTCTAAGGCATGTTACTTAAATGAAAATACAATTAACTATTAATATAGGACAATTTATGAATGCTATAGGGTTTACAATTTAGAGTTTAGAATTTAGGTTTTAGGTAATAGGATGGATTAAGGGGATCTATGTAGTAAGGTCCTAGTACAAAATGACATGGCTTTTAAGTGAATAAAATTTGGTGAAGATGCCCAAGGCAACCAAATTTTATTCACTTGAGCCATGCCATTTTGTCCGAGGAACTTACTAGACATGGATCCCCTTAATCCATCCTATCACCCTAAACCGTAAATTGATCAACCTAGATCATGAAATCTCATTCATATTATAATCTTGCATGATCTTATTATTGTTAAATTTGGTTGCCTTGGGAAACTTCACCAAATTTTGAGAACTTATTTGATCCCCTTAAGAAATGTCATATTATGACACCTTAAGACATCCTAAAGTATGGCTTAGGGGATCTATGTAGTAAGGTCCTAGTAAAAAATGACATGGCTTTTAAGTGAATAAAATTTGGTGAAGATGCCCAAGGCAACCAAATTTCATTAAGGTCTGAGGCAACTTCACCAAATTTTATTCACTTGAGCATGTCATTTTGTCCTAGGAACTTACTAGACATAGATCCCCTTAAGCCATCCTATCACCCTAAACCATAAATTAATCAACCTAGATCATGAAATATCATTCATATTATAATCTTGCATGATCTTATTATTGTTAAATTTGGTTGCCTTGGGAAACTTCACCAAATTTTGAGAACTTATTTGATCCCCTTAAGAAATATCATATTAGGACACCTTAAGACATCCTAAAGTATGGCTTAAGGGGATCTATGTAGTAAGGTCCTAGTACAAAATGACATGGCTTAAGTGAATAAAATTTGGTGAAGATGCCTAAGGCAACCAAATTTCATTAAGGTCCTAGGAAACTTCACCAAATTTTATTCACTTGAGTCATACCAGTTTGTCCTAGGACCTTACTAGACATAGACCCCCTTAAGCCATCCTATCACCCTAAACCATAAATCGATCAACCTAGATCATGATTTATCTCATTCATATTATAATCTTGCATGATCTTATTATTGTTAAATTTGGTTGCCTTGGGAAACTTCACCAAATTTTGAGAACTTATTTGATCCCCTTAAGAAATTGATTTATGGTTTAGGGTGATAGGATGGCTTAATGGGATCTATGTCTAGTGAGGTCCTAGGGAAAAATGACATGGACCAAGTGAATAAAATTTGGTGAAGTTTCCCAAGGCAACCAAATTTCATTAAGAGCCTAAGAAAAAATGATGGCTTTAGGGTTTAGGGTTTAGAGTTTAGAGTTTAGGGTTTAGGGTAATCAGATAGCTTAAGGGGATCTATGTAGTAGGATCCTATGACAAAATTACATGGCTTAAGGGAATAAAATTTGGTGGAGTTGCCTAAGGAAACCAAATTTCATTTTAAGGTCCTAGGACAAAATGAATTCTTTAGTGTTTAGGGTTTAGATTTTAGAGTTCAAGGTTTAGGGTTTAGGGAACTTAGGGTGAAGTTTTGGTGTCCCTTGGAATATAATGGACTTGCAAGTTAGTGAAGAACATTTTCTTGTGGAATAGTTGATTGAGATAGCTCTTCTTTCAACTGACCAACCTAGATCATGAAATCTCATTCATATTATAATCTTGCACAATCTTATTATTGTTAAATTTGGTTGCCTTGGGCAACTTCACCAAATTTTGAGAAATTCTTTGACCCCTTAAGAAATGTCATATTAGGACCCCTTAGGACATTGATTTACAATTTAGGGTGATAGGATGGCTTGAGGGGATCTATGTCTAGTGAGGTCCTAGGACAAAATGACATGGCTCAAGTGAATAATATTTGGTGACATTTCCCAAGGCAACCAAATTTCATTAAGGGCCTAGGAAAAAATGATGGCTTTAGGGTTTAGGGTTTAGAGTTTAGAGTTTAGGGTTTAGGGTAATAGGATGGCTTAAGGGTATCTATGTAGTAAGGTCCTATGACAAAATGACATGGCTTAAGGGAATAAAATTTGGTGGAGTTGCCTAAGGCAACCAAATTTCATTTTAAGGTCCTAGGACAAAATGAATGCTTTAGTGTTTAGGGTTTAGATTTTAGAGTTCAGGGTTTAGGGTTTAGGGAACTTAGGGTGAAGTTTGGGTGGCCCTTGGAATAATGGACTTGCAAGTTAGTGCCTAGTTTATGAATATTGTTGATTTTATGAATAGATTGACTATTTCCGTAATAGAAACACATAATTATGTATTATTAAGATTGAGTTTGATGTATATTTTAACTGGATATTTTTTTAATTGAATATAAGATTATTTTATTTAACAATTTTTTCATTAATATTTCCCACTTAAATGAATTTTATGATATAAAATGTATAATATAAAATTAGTTAATGTTGAATCAAGTATTTTATTTTTGATTGTTTGGAATTGAAATAATCTAAAAGAAAGAAAAGAAAAATATTTAGATTCTTTTAGTGTCTAGGTAACTAGTGCAAATTGAGATTTTAGACTAAACTAGAAGCCTAATTAACAAGTAATTGACTAGAATGAGGGTTAAGATTGTCAAAAGACAATAGACAACACATGCAAACAAGAAATGGAAACAAGGCATGACTAAGAGAGATCAAAACATAAAATAGAAATGAATGTTGAATATTATCTAATTAAGTGACAATTTGAAATGGATTGTACACTTGGATTTACGAATTTGCTAACTAAATTTGCAAACAAACATTGATAAAATTTATGAATTGTAACTATTCTTTAACATATTGTTTTCTAATCTAATTATAATTTAACATTGAAACTAAAGTTTAACATATTGTTTTCTCCATACAATGCAAATGAAATTTAAAACATTTAAGCAATGCAAATGAATTTTCTTGAGCTCGAAATTAGGGTTTTCAAAATCAAAATGATTTGTTTGATTTCAATTTAGGGTTTTAGAATTTTTTTTGTTTCAATTCAATTTAGGATTTCAATCTAAGCAATTAGGGTTTTTAATGCATTTTTTTTGTTTCATTTCAAACTAGGGTTTTCAAATCCAATTTTTTATGTTTGATTTGAATTTAGGGTTTCAAAAAGCTTGATTAGGGTTTTCAAATGCAATTTTTTTATTTCATTTTAATTTCTAGGGTTTGGAAAAGTAATTTTTTTTTGTTTCGTTTCAATTAGGGTTTTCAAATGCAATTTTTTTTGGTTTGATTGAATAATTTAGGCTTCAAAAGCTAAAATTTGTTTCTAAAATACAATTCATTGTTCATTTTTTCCTTTCTATTCAATATCTTCAAGTTTCATTGCATTTTTTCATCTATTTCTACAATTTCTCATTTCTACTATTACAGGAAATAAAATACTTAAAATGTCAAATAAATAAAAAAAATGCTAAAATCAATTCTTCTATTGAAAATTTTAATAAAAAATGAAAAAATCCTAAAAACTGAGGGTACAGGCATACCTGGAGGCTAGTTTTTGTAGTCGCTATCACCCACAAACTCAGGATCCCGTGCACAGTGAAAATGAAGTTTTTTTCATTTTTAAAAAATAAATACCATTACAAAATGGCATCTCGATTATTACAAAATGAGATCTTGAATTTTATAAATCAGGATTCTGTTTTGTACTAATCAGGATCTCGTTCCATGTCCGTTAGTTCGGGACCCTTTAACAAACGGGATCCTGATTTTAAAAAGTGGGATCTCGTTTGACATTTAGGCTCGAGATCCCAAAGCTAAACAAGATCCCATTTATAAAAACCAGGATCTCATTTTTGCAATGTCGATTTCATCTTTTTGCTAAGGAAAAAACTTCCACATTTCGTGGACTCAACTTTGTGCTCTTACCCATGTCTTGGGGTGAGGATCAAGAATGAAGAACACTATGTAGTACTTATGCCACTCTAAAGATCTGAATTTTAGGTTTAGGCTAGGTGAGTTGGTTTTCAGAGTCAATACTACACCTTAAACAATTCTCTATCCAAGGATGATAGTGCAGTGCTAGTTGATGTTCACAGAAAAAATAGAATAAGGAAATACAAAAATTAAAGATGAAAAGGATAAAGCAAGTGGATAAACACTAGGGTGATAAAGATTAATTCATAGAAGTGCTAGTTCCCCAACTAACTCCATGCATACGTTCACCTACACACAAGAAAGAGGGAAAATTGTTGGGGTTGTATAGGGGTCTACCTTAATCAAACCCCCGTTTTGGTGTTTCCAACTCCATGGACAACTAGAAAGCAATGGGTTAGAATAATATGATAAAGTAAAGAAAGTAATAAGCACTACAAAACAATACTATGATACTCAATCAAATCACAAAGGAGAGGGGTGAAGCATTACCACCTCCACCCAAAAGCTCACTAGCCAACAAAAGGAGAATGCAAGGTATGGACTTGGTATAGTCACCATATTTGCAACCGTGATGAAGGGAGGTATCGCAAGACTCCAAGCCCACACTTCTAATGTTGCCTCACTTACAATGTGGAGTTGATGGAGCTTCAAAGATGCTGCAATGCTCAAAGATGGAGTGCTAGAATGTTGGAATGAATGAGAATGAGCTTGAGAGATTGAATGTGAGTGAGAAGAGTTCAAGAGAGATGAAATGAAGTGAGAGTGAATGAATTTGAAGGTAGAATGAGGAAGAATTTTACATTTTCAGGGTCAGTTGGTAGAAGAGGTACATTACAATTCGACCCCAATAAGGTGTGTATCACCTCTGCCAGCTTTAGATACAAGAATCTGTCAGGGACGAAAGTGCATTGCATGGATGTCTGTGCACTGTGCATGCATCCTTGAAAAATATTCACTCATCAACACACAAGACAGATGCCAAGTGGGTAAGGTAGGTGGGTGACATGGAATTTCACCTTTGGATTTTATTTTCTAAGGTGAGGGTATGTGAAAGGGGAATTTGCTTAAGGGGTGCAAATTCACTCCTATACATGTAGATAACTCTCTCTTTTCCGTTTTCATCATGTTGTGCTAAACGAGCACCTAGTGCTGCTGATGTTGCTAAGATATACATGATCAATGGTTTGTTTGGTATTGGTGACATGAGAACAAGAGGTGTCAATAGGTAGTCCTTGATCTACTAGAAATATTTATCGCACTTCTCATCCCACTGTAAGTTATTCCTTTATGGAGAAGATGAGAAAAAGGGTGGATTTTATCTGATAACTATGTTATGAATCTTTTGATAGATTGCAGTCTTCCTTGTAACCTTCTCATTTGTTATAGCATTTGTGGTGGTTCCATGTCTAGGATTTCTTTTACCTTTGTTTGATCAATTTCTATCCCTCTTTGTGAGATGATATAGCCAAGAAGCTTCCTTGATGTAACCTAAAAGAAACATGTTTTTTAGTTCAGTTGTACCTTGTACTCTTCGAGTTTGTCGAAGATGGCTCCCAAGTCTTCTATGTGCTGACTCCTTTCTTTGACTTGGCCAAGATATCATCCACATAGCCTTTGACTATTTTGTGGATCCTATCATAAAAAATAAGGGTCATTGCTCTTTGATAGGTCACTCTTGTGTTCTTTAGCCCGAATGACATCATGATCCAACAATATGTTCCCCATTGACAACTGAATGCAATTTTGTGTTGATACTCCTTGGTGATCATGATTTTATTATAGCCTAAAAAACCATCAATGAGTGATGATATCTCATGACCATCTGTTAAATCCATGATGATATCAATGTTAGGAAGAGGGAAATCATCCTTCAGGCACAGTTTGTTCAAGTCTCTAAAATTTGTGCACATTCTAATTCCCCCAGTGGGTTTGGAGACTAGTACCAAGTTGGAAACCCACTTAGGATAATCTATCGGTCAGATGAATCCAATGTCAAGAAGCTTTTGTAACTCAAGTTTCACCAAGAGTGCTATTTGAGGGTACATCTTTCTTAATTTCTGCTTCACAAGCTTGGCTTTAGGATATACTACTAAATGATGCACAACTACTTCTAGATCAAGTCCTAAAATATCTATGTATGACCATGTGAAGTTATCTCTTTTCTCTTTTAGGAAGTCTACTAGGTTTTTTTGTTCTTCATCCAACAAGGATTCAACATAGAAAGTGATCTTGGTGCTTATTCTATTCCTACATTGACTGGAGTGGCCTTTTCTGCTAGAACTGCTAACAACTTTGGATGCATTACACTAAGGGGGAGATTGAATCCCCTCATCCTTGGGTGCCTCAGAGAGGTTTTCAACCTTAGATGCATCCTTTATTTTTACTATTTTAGGATAAAAAAGTGCCACAATGTGGTTTTCACTCAAATATTTGCATGTTAGTTGTGTGTCCTCAATTTTGTGACTAAAGGATTCAATCGTCTCCCCGTAGAATGCGCCTGTGTCTAACTCTATATCAAAACTTGCTTTGTGATCTACCCATGGTAAGTTGTTACAGAGTCCCATGAACTTTGAGATTGCTTCATCATTTTTGAATAAAACTAGAAATGGTGGTCCTTGTTGATCCAAGTTAATGAGTTGTGGGTATACTATGCTTATTTTAGTGGTTTGGTCATTTGGGGTGAAAGATGTTGTGGATATCATGAAGAGAGAGTTATTCTAAAATAGGTTAGAAACATCAAGGGGGAAGTCATCTAGGTTCATGTCACATGATGTTGGTGACCAAGAGGAAGCCTCATCTCATTTAGCGGAAGTACCTTTTCCAATAAGGGTAACCTTGCTAGTAGTACATCCTAAGCCAAGATTCTTTGGACGTTTCTTAGGAACGATGGGCTCTAGAAAACCGTTGTTATTTTGTCCTAGTTTCTCATTCTTGTTATATCCCCAAATTTTCATTAGCTGCAGGCCTTTGTTGTCATCTTCCATGGGAAGGATAGGGACGGGTCGTTCATCCTAATAGAGCAGTTTGGAGACATACTCCTCATTGACATCTTCTTTGTTCAAATCCCCCCACTTGGTGAAGGTAGTAGCTACCATCTTTATTATTTCAGTATCTTTGTTGATAGGTGTAGGTTTCCCATGAGATTTGGGAGAAAGAGGTAGCTCCCCCAACACAAAAGTATCCTTCATTAGTTTATAGTTTCTACAACCATCACCCTAGATCACTGCTTTGATGTCGGGAATATTCTACACAATGGGTGTTTTTGTTTCAGAGGAAGATGCAAGGGATGATGGGTCAAAAAATGAGGAAGATGGTGTAGGCCCTTCATAATTTTTAGGGATCTAGGGTATCTTGTAAAACTTGGCCTCAAGGTTCTTGTAGTAGTAAAAGGGCCCAGGATCCCCATGGATGGTAACTTCTCTGCCTTCAAAAGGAAACTTTACACATTGATGGTTGGTCGAAGCTACAACTTTTAGGGGATGGATCCATGGTCGGCCAAGCATGATTTTGTAGGGGAGATCAAGGTCTAACACTTGGCATGTAGTCTCTGCAATGATGGGTCCCACCTGGATGGGTAGTGTGATGATTCCTTGTGATACCCGCTCTTGATCATCATAAGCTATGATAGTGGTACTCTTTGCTTTCTCAATAGTATCATTTGAATAGCCCAATTTTTTGATCGACTGAAGAGTGCAAATGTTTAGACCAACAACTCCGTCTACTAAGACTCTTTTAACCTTGCTCTTATGAATAATGACCTCAAGGTGCAAAGCATGATTATGAGATGGCTACGATGGTAGCTCTTGCTTTAAGAAGGTGAGAAGATGATTAGTGATATGCCTGACCATAGCTTGGAACTACTCTGTATCAATATCCTTAGGGATGAGTGATGAAGATAAATCCTTCTCTAAGATTTCCCTATGTTCGAGGGATAGACTCAATAGTTCTAAGATATAAATTTGTGTGGGGTCTTCTTAAGATGATCTAGGAGATTGTACTTGCTAGGGTTTTATGTAGGAAAAGTAGGTTGTGCCCTAGATTGAGATGAGACTCCTTGGATGGTGAATTTTCTATGCCGTGTAGTGACTCCACACTCCATGCTAGGCCCTTTGATGGTGATGATGATGATGACACTATCAGAATCAACTACATTGGAATAGGTATGTTGCACATTTGTGTAATCCTTAGATTTTCTAGTGTTGTTCCCTTTTGTATGATCTAGCATAGGTTTCTTGTATATCTTAAGATCTTGGTTGCCGACTAGTACCTCAACACATATGTCTTCACTCTCTATAAGATCTTGGTTGATATTTTGAGCCTCATATAGTTTGTCATTTTGTGTCCTTTGATTTTGTGAAAGTCACAAAGATAGTTTTCGTTGTACTAGGGTGGTTTATCCTATGGTTCTTGGTAGTTTTTAAAAATTGGGAAGTGTTATCAAGTTTGAATCTACCAATTTCTTCATGATTATTTTGATAGGTTCTTACAACTGTGTGTATTTGTGTTTGGGATAGTTGTTCCTGTTGGGAGTTCATCATTGTTGCGTTTCAATGTTGTTGACCTGATTGTTTTGTGATGGTGTTGTTTGTTGCACAATTGGTTGAGTGTTATCTATTTGATTGTTGTTTGGACTAGGAGCACTTAGGACCACCTTAGCATCTACCATACCATCATTTGTTACATTCTTGTTCTTATCCCTGACACGAGGCTTGTCTTTTGAGCTGGTTGATGGGTGATTGTCTTTGTAGGTTTGAGTATTTCCCTATGAGATTAGATAACTCTTGATGTCAAGGGATCTAGGGACAAGATCATCATAAGAGGTAATGTACTACATATTTAAGTGGAAGGATAGATTTGGATCTATATTTTCTATGATAATCCCCACTTGTTCATTGGGAATTGGCCACTTACTCTTAATAGCTCTATCTCCATCATTGCAAGAAATTGGTGAAAGATTCTCCTTTATTCTATTTGAGAGTGTATAACTCTTCTAAGCTCACATCCATGTCAAGATTAAAGGAGAAGTGATCTATGATTCTATCGATTATTTCTTGGAAGGTTTTGATATGTGGAGGAAATTGAGAAAACTAGTTGATAGCTGGTGCTGTCAAGCTTCGTGAAAAGATGTGCATCAAATAGGACTCATTGTAGGCGACCTCCATACACATGATGTTAAACTCTTTGACATGGTCCCAAAAACTTCCTTTCCCTTTGTATTTATCAAATTTGGGAACTTCAAAATTGGGAGGGAATGGTACCATTATGATGTTTTGATTGAATGGATATGGGCATAGGTTCTGTGTATGGAGCTTCTTCATTTTTCCCATTTGTATATCCTACATTTCTTGTGTTATCACTTTAAGTTGTTATGCTATATCATCTTGTGGGTTTGGTGAAGGAACATACGTTGCATATTGTGGGATGGTAGATGGATTGTATGTGGGATTTTGATATGATGGAGTGTTATATGGTGTGTATGGTGGTATAGGATATTGTGAAGGTGATGATGGTGGAGGCGTATATGTTCCTAACTTGTTTGTATTGGCAATTCTCTATTGAGGATTATAGTAGGAACCTTGTTGTTGTTGTTGGGCTACTAAGACTGCTTGGTGTGCTTGTTGTTGTTGTTTAGCCACTAAGGCTTGTTGTTGGGCTTGTTGTTTTTTTTTCTATTGTTGTTGTGCTACTAGGGTTGCTTGATGTTGTTTCCACTGTTTGATGGATTATTGATAAGCTTGTTGTGCTTGTTGTAAAGCTAAAGCATGTGCTTGTAATGTAAGATCAGTTGGTTGTTGGGATATCTATGATGGGTTTTGGGTGTTGATGTTTTGAGTGGGTAGTGGGTTTTGATGAGAGTTTGGGGGTTCCCTTAGTTTAACATTCCTTGTAAGATGGTGGATTAGGATGGAGGAATGGAAGTTTGAGGTCCCATTTTATTTTGCATGATGTGGGGGACCATTGAGAAAGATGATGATCGTGCCATTAGATATTGTGATGGTAATGAAACATTAGGACCTTGAGTCCATTGATTGAAAAGATTCCTTTGACCGATGTCTTGGGGATTTCCTTGTGTTAGGGATGTGGAAGAGGTATTACCTTGGTTGACGGGGTTTGTGACCAAGGGGTTGTTTTGATTTGGGTTGGTGATGGGTGGGATGGAGGTGTTGTGTGAAACCAATGGTGAAGATGAACCAATTGGGGGGTTAGATAAAGATGCCCCTATTTGCGTTAAGGGTTGATTGTGTATTAGGGTGTTAGAATGCCCTTGTTGGTCTATTTGAGACACTTGGCCTATACTACCTTGTGAGATGTTGGGCACACTTGTGGTACTTGTGGGGATGGATGGAGATGGTTGACCTCAGGATGTTGTGGTTGTTGTGGATTCATAAAGTGTAAGTAATTTATTTTGATGCAAGTGGTGTTCGGGGACAGTAGGAGCACCAAATGTTGGTGTCCAAGTGGTGTTTTGAGATGGATTAGTGTTTAGAGTACCCACAAGTGTGTTGATTTCTAATAGAAAAGTATGACCAAAGTCCTTAGAAAGACTAGCTACAATACTAGGAATGGGTGCTTGATCTAGCCCTAATGATGGAGCCATTTGAATGGTGGATGAAGTTAAGCCTTGCATCAATGATTGCACAACAAAAGATGGGGAAATTGGAGCCATGTTTTCTAAGGCTTGATGTTCTTTTTTGTATTCCATTATTTCCTCCTTAGTAAGTCCAAATGGGTTGTTCATGATGTCTTCTATCTCATATGGCCCTAATGGAGATGAGGGTTGTTGCAATGGAGTAACATGACTTCTTGGATCAAATTCTTGAGGATTGGGATCAATTGAGGTGAATGTGACTTTGTTTTCTCCATTATTCTCTTGTGTTGTGATCTTGTCTTTACCATAAATTTTGGGTCACCTATGGGAGAGCTGTGTTGAGATTTGTAATTTTTAAACTCTCTAGTTGACTCAAATCTAGGTAAAAGGGACACTCTAAGTCTTTTTGGAGCAATGATGTAAGTGGGAGATGAAAAGATGAATGATGTGGGGAGTGATCTTTGTAAATGTTTTGGGACAAAAATTTTGACTAAAGTTTTATTGTTTGATGTTTGGATAAAGGATGTTTATGAACTTGTGAATCTTTAGGATAGACTCATGAACTTCAAGATAAACTAGTCCAAAGATGATAACTAACTTAGCTAAGTGCATGGAAAAGGATTCATTTTACATACAAAGTAGCTAAGTTAGAGGTTTGGGTTGATAGATGTCTAACTCCAAAGTGTTGGTGTGTTTGAAATTTTTATAAAGTTTGGTGAAGTGAAGGATGAAATATGGATGAGAGGTGGATGAAATGTTTGACCCAATGTTGACCTAGAGTGAACCTTTTATTTTACAAGACCAAGGTAGTGAGAATAATGCTATACCTCTAAAGTGTCCAAATCCAAAAGATCAATGTTGACTTAAATGAGGGGTTCATATTAAGCACACATGTTTGGATCATTCATTGACACACGTCTATAAAAATTCCTTACCAAAATGTTCCTATTGTGGTAAAGAGCCACAAGGTGTCTTTTGACAACTTTTGGACTATGATGCCTAAGTTTGAAGTGACCATATGTAGACCTTCTCTTGGGGATTTTGATTTTGCGAGAGATCATTTAGAGAAGTACAAGATTATGGAAAAGATGATATTTATTGCCACATGGGAAGTGGTAATATGGGCCTTCTAGCCAAAATATCAGCTTGTTCCTCTTGTTTGTCTAAGATGTTTGTTGTGTTTCTCCACTGACTTGGTGTTTCCTTTGTTTCAAAAGTGAAGCTTCTCAAACTACTAATTATATCCATTTGTTCTCCCTCAATGAGTTCAAAGTTTGGTTGTTCAACCAGAGTGATTGGATGCCAATGGTCATGTGGGGTTCAATTTTCCAATTTATCTTGCTTAAATGAGTTTCTTTTTACCACAAACACTTTGTTTTTCTTAAGTTCAAACTAAATGTCTATGTCAAAAATATCATAAATTTTGCAAACTACATTTTGTGAAAAGGATGAAGTTTAGGCAATAGTTACCTAGGTTTACTTTGGGAAGTATGGATTGAGATGTAAACCAAAATATTTAGAAGTCTCTAAGAATAAATCCATAGGAAAAGCATCAATATCAAGGCTTTTTCAAAGGGTATCCATACTTAGACCAAAGGGTTTGAAATTTTGAAAAGATTTGTTGATGTTTGTTTGCAATTGTTTTGGAACCTAGCAAGTGTTAAAATGACTCACAAGCATGAAAAATCCTAGATAGTTGTGTATTTTTTAGTAGGCTTACCATCATCCCTTAAGAGATGATTAATCTGTGAAGATGAAATGGAAAAATATGCTATGCCAAGGAAATGTAATGTCTTGAAACACCAAGCAAATGAGTCGCTTCCCCATTTACTTTATTGCCTCAATCAAAAACTAGACATGGTAAGTAACTTCGTGGAGCGGTGCTACTCCAATGCACTACCTCAAAATGCACTTTAAAGGAAATGGTGAGCCACTAATAACAAGGTTCATAATTCAAAATTTTGGGATAAACTAGTACTATACATGCAACAATTTCACTCAATTAAGAGGACTCCCATCCCTTAGAAACATCTAAGGGTTTTGACATATCACACAAATACTAGAGGAGATGATTGTCAGTATAGTGAACAACTACACTAGTTGGCCAATGACTTTCGTCACACCAAATATTTATATCGTAGACTAAAATGAAAGCACCACTTGGGTCATTCCCTCTCACAAGTTGGGAGGTAGGTCCGCTAAAGGTAACACATGTTTGAAGCGTAAAACTCCTTTCATCACCCAAGATTACCTATAGGCATAAGGGGAGAGGATATACACTTCCAAGAATAAAAAAGTATACTTGTGTGTTTCTCTTCACCCAAGATTGCATGAAGCACAAGGGGAGTGGATACGCACAACAAGCCTACTCAAGAAATTTAGACGTGCATGTTTATTTTAATCCATCATAGCAAAATGAGTTTGTTTTAAACATCAATTTGAAGTGTGAAGATTGTGTTGTTCAATTTTAAACCAACATGCATAATGATGTGAGGGTTCAATTTTAAGTAATTTGAACGTTCATTTTAAAGCCCAAAATAAATCTAGTTTGGTCCTAAAAACATGAAATAAAGCATTATAAATGGGTTATAATTACCCCATAAGTGTCAAAATACTTGTTACAATTATATTCAAATGGTAATATGCTCCTTCAATTCAAACTTTATTGCCCAAACCTACAAAACCATTTAGCCTAAAAAACCAAAATGAGAAGTTAGTGACATGTTAGCAATCAAATAAAGTAAATAATTAAAGCACATGTCAAAATTTAGGTTCAATTTCTATTTATCAGTAAATCATGACACTGAAATCAATTGTGTTGCTAAATTTCATCAATAGCGTTGTTGTATCGAAGTTGCAATGCTGTAATGAAAAATTAGATGCATCACTCTATAATAAACAGTGACATCAAATGCATTGATATATCAATTACGTTGATAAATAAAAAGTTAAAGCGCGATGAAAAATTAGATTAGTGTTGCTATTTTAATGTGTGGTGACAAAATTTAATATGCATTGCTAAATTAAATATGCATCACTAATTTAAATATCAAATGCATTGTTGTATAGTTACATGCCATCAAATGCATCAGTGAATCTTCAATAGCATTGTTGTACCTGAAAACACAAGCAAAATAGAGTTTTAACAAGCAATTTGTTAGATCGGTTAGTTCAAGCCCTCCTTCTAGCGCAAAAATGTGACCGACGACTTAGTATAGGCTGACTACACTTGATCCATGAGGGTTCAAAGTGCATTCAAGCAACTAAACATCAGTCCCAATAAGATCATTCAATTCAAAACTAAACTAAGAATCTATTAAAACTAACATATTAAAATACAAAAGCTTCAAAAACACCTATTCTAATCCATTGAAACTTATCCTATTGGAGGAGTGGTGTCGCATTTATGTGGAATGGCGACCCTTTCCCAATCTCGTGGATATTGAGCTTGTTTCGATCGATTCTATTAAAGAGAATTGATGAAACCGATGAAAAATGTGTATGAAAACATAATTTAAAGCTATTTTAACATGATTTATGCTAATATGATTGATATGGGTGTATGCAAAGCTATTCTAAATGGAGTTTAAGCTAAAAAGATTTAAAACCCCAATTACCAAATATGCTAAATGGATGCACCTAAGTTACCATGGAAGCCATTATTAATGGAAGCTAAGCTAATGATGCAAGTAAATTAAATAAAAAAGATGTTAAATAAATGCTAAATATGAGTGCAAGTGAAAGTGATTTTAACAACATAAGTTTTCTCTTAAAAGATGGATCCATTTGTCTCCAAATAGTGTTCTATTTATAGGAGAGCAAATGAGAAATGAAGGGATAAGATTGAAAAAGCTAATCAATGGTCAGAATTGGAGGAAAGATGAAACATGGATCAAGGATTCTCATCAATGGATGAGAATCAATGATCACATGGATCAAGAAAAGAATCAAGGGTTCATATTCTTTCAAACAAACACACTTTCAAAACTTGCACAAGAAGTTTTGTTGAAAGTTTGTTGCAAAAAAAGAATATTCCCCTTTTCAAATGAGTGAAGAAAGAGAATATTCTAAAAGAATATTCTCATGGGTGAGGAAAATTAGATATTTAGTTAATTAAAACTGAATTAAATTGTGCAAATGAATATTCCATGAGAATATTCCCTTTTTGGAGTAAAGTGCAAATGAGGAATATTCCCAAGGAATATTCCCTTGCAAGTGGAGGGGATTAAATTTAGTTAGTAATTTGATAATTAAATAAGGTTTCAATTATGCAAATTAGGGGAATTAGGATATTCATTAAATAAATGATTTAATGAAAAAGGGGAAAGTGTTATGATATTTAATTAAATAACTTAGGGTTATTTAATTAAATAAGAGGTCTTAGGAATTTAGATTAAATAATTTGTATTATTTAATTAAACAAGATGAAATGTTAGTGCAGGAGGGGGTGAATTAACCTGATTAGATTAATCAGGTTAATAGATGAAAATGACATAATTATTTAAATAGCTAGGCTAATATAATCAATTAAGTGAAAAGAGGATGGGTTTTAGGACAAAATGGTGTTAATATATCTGATTCAAGTGCATGATATCATTCAAGACATTTTAAAGTGTTAATAGAGATAATCAACAAAATTTTGAGTACTTATTGAACTATATATTTCTTACTATTATGCTTACTATTTTCCCTATCCATAGCTTGTTCAAAAGCACCTATTTTATGCTTTTATCCATAGTAGAAAGATAATGAATTGTTTGATAAAATGATTTGGTGGACATGTATGCAAAATGTGGTAGCATAGAGAAGGCAGTGAAATACTCAAAAAAATGTGGTCTCATGGTGATGGAATGCCATGAAAAATTTGTTTGTCATGGCATTCCATCACCATGAGACCACATTTCTTTGAGGCATTTTTTCAAATAGTTCATTGCCTTATTTATGCTATTATGCTAGGATGGGGTGGATGGTATAGTGTGGTCTTGGTTATGAGATGGAGGGGGATCATGACATGAAGAGGGAGAGGTGTTTTGATCATGAGGGGAAGAGGATCATTAGATGGGGTGGAAGGTGTAATTTGAACCACATTTCGAGAGTGATCATACAATGGAGTGGAAAAGGTACTTTGATCTGGACATGAAAGGATTTCATTAGATGAAGTGGGGGAGTGGGGATTGTGAGAGGGGGATGAAGGGATAGCTTGCTCTTAAGATGGAAATATATCATTAGATGAGATGGAATGGATATGCTGTTCTTGATTGGAAATGAGATCATGAGATGGATGGGGATCATATGATGGAGGAGACGGGTTTCCTTGATCTTTATATGGAGGGGAATCTATGTTAGCATGATTTAGATTAGGAGATGGACATAGTTCATTTCATATGGATGGTGTGATGATGGAGGAAGGTTTTATAGAATCTTCAACTTGGATATATGGATTGATAGGGGATTCATTTAAGATTTAGGGTATTAGGGTTTATCTTGATGTGGGGGTGATGAAGGTGGATGCATGATATGGGAATATTGCACCACTTTGTTTTTGCATGGGGAAACAACCACCTATGCAAATAGTCCTTGGAGGAAGTTATTAAGAGAGACATTGGATGAATTTACTTGGTAATAGTGGGGTGATGTGGATTTTAAGGATGTGGGATATGCACAAGTGGAATAAGATGTGGAAGCTTTCATGGATTGGTAAATTGAGGATGAGGATGAGGACCTTGGAAAGGATTTGGAGGGGAATTTTGGCTAAAGGCTTGGTTTCAATTTTCAAAGGAAGGGGAAGGATAAGTAAGAGGAGATGGATTGGGATTGGATGAAGGTAGGGAGGATGGAAGTTTAGTGTCGATGCCAAGGAGACATCTAAGAATGACATCATTATAATTATGAAAGTAGTAGATGAGGATAAAATTCGTGGTGGTGGATGAGGATGATATGGATGGGACTTGAAGGGAGATTTGGATGGGGGATTGGTAGAAAATTGGAGCATTTATCTATTTAAAATGGATTCAAGGTGATCCACAATTCTCTCATTGTCATCATTGGGATTATATTTGGGTTGGTCAAAAAGGCTATCCTCATCATCCTTAATATGGTTAGGGTTGGTTGGAATGGATGAAGTTGGATTAGAATATATTAGGTTGGATGGATGATAGATTAGATGGTTAGACATGTGGAGGATTGATTGGAAGAAAGATTGGTACTAATTTTGGATGAGGATGGAAATTAGGATGATGGATTACAAATGAACTTGGGGATTGGAAGAATATGATATAAGGATGAAGATGGAAGATGGGATTAGATTTTGGGATCAAATCCAAGACCTCAAAATGATTTTATTTGATTAAAGAGGATTATCTATTCATAAGGCAGCGAGTTGTTTAAAAAAATGCCTCGAAGAAATGTGGTATCATGGTGATGGAATGGCATTCCATCACCATGAGACCACATTTCTTCGAGGATTTTTTTCAAAAAACTCACTACCTTGCCTATGCTATTGCTTACTATTATGCTTTGATAGATTTTTTCCAAGCATCCATAGTTTGTTGGAACACACCTATTTTAGGCTTTTAGCCACATCAACAAGTTAGTGAATTGTTTGATAAAATTCTTTGGTAGACATGTATGGAAAATGTGGTAGCATAGACAAGGCGATGAGCTGTTTGGAAAATGCCTCAAAGAATGTGGTCTCATGGTGATGGAAAATGTTTCAAAAAACTCACTACCTTGCCTATGCTATTGCTTACTATTATGCTTTGATAGATTTTTTCCAAGCATCCATAGTTTGTTGGAACACACCTATTTTAGGCTTTTAGCCACATCAACAAGTTAGTGAACTGTTTGATAAAATTCTTTGGTAGACATGTATGGAAAATGTGGTAGCATAGACAAGGCAATGAGCTGTTTGAAAAATTCCTCAAAGAATGTGGTCTCATGGTGATGGACATCACCATGAGACCACATTCTTTGAGGAATTTTTTCAAACAGCTCATTGCCTTGTCTATGCTATTGCTTACTATTATGCTTTGATAGATTTTTTCCAAGCATCCATAGCATAGAAAAGGCAGTGAACTGTTTGAAAAAATACCTCAATAAAATGTGGTCTTATGGAATTCCATGAAAACCAAATGCAATTGGTAGTTGCTCCTAGTTATTAGTTATGCTATGTGAATTAATTGCATCACTGCTTATGATGACTTTCTCAAAAAAATACATTATAATTTAAAAATTTTCATCTATCCACATCTAGTTATTAGTTATGCAATGTGAAGTAATGCTTTGAGTTTGAAAGATGTGCAATGCAATTTAATCAATGATATGAATATAAACTACACAAATCTATTAAGTACGATTCATTAGTTAAACTCTTTATTCTATTACTTGAGTGAAGCTTTGAAATCCAATGCCATTAGGAGGTGTTACCGTGAAATCTCCAAGATTAGCCTATTAAACATCCAAAATTAGATATTAGAATACAATTCATATAACAATTCTATTCACATGTAATATTTATAATTATTTACTAGATACATACCTTGGTAGTACATGTCATGGAGTAATACAAAGATGGAGGGCCGGTGAAAAAAATATGAACATTATGACTCTGAAATTTCATTACAATAATTAAACTAAATTAGTTAATTTTGTGTTAGGATTAGGTGTTGTACACCTTGCATAATATTTATAATGTTGGGGCCTCTTTATGTTGTATGCATTGGGACTTAATTGTAAAATGTAATTATTTAATATTGGGGAATAATAAAATATAATAAAGTACCCAATATTAAATGTGGGGTCACATGATTTTTTAAGTTCATGGTTTTGGGCACATGATTTATGTAATACCACTTGGTGGTTTTGTGGGAGCTTGCTTCTATAAAAGCAACCACAAGGGTAGTTGTCTAGGGTTAGAGAATTTGTTGTAGGTTAACAGGTTGAGCTTGTGCATGTGTGAGATTTTGAAGCATGGCATGGGATGTGTGGATTCATGCTTGGTCATATGGAATGCATGGATAGCTTGTGCTTCATAAGGGTTCATGGAGTCTTTGAAGATGTATTGTAATGGGTTTTTATTGCTGAATAATACATCGAGTGTGGATGCTTTTGGAGGTTGGGTTTTTCCCTCTTGAGGGTTTTCCCAGGGTATATCTTGTGTCATCTTTCATGAGTATGTTGTCTATTCTCTTGCATGTGGATTCTGAGTACTTATTTGCATTGTTCTCTTTTGGGTTATGTGGAAATTGTTATTGTCATACAATGGCTGCAAGTTTCCTTATATTTTGCATTTCAAAAATGAAATTTAATAAATTAAATTCAATGAACTTGCTAACATTTACATGAGTATCAAGGCCAAAAGCCTCATTCAAGATGGTATCTGTCATCACCAACTGGTCAGTTGCCTGTGCACCTGCCTCATGACTATCTGTGGGGTCACAACCATATGTGGACCTACAAGCCTGAAAAATATGGGGTGGAACCCTACCCATCAAAGTATCCCCTAACTCATGTTGTACTATAGGAATCACACACTCTATGATACTCTGGGTTAGAGAACTAATAGACTGTGGAGTCTCGACCTCAACACTCTCCTTCACAATGGAAGGGATAGCCACATGCTCATAAGCTAGTCTGGGGAGTGCTCATCTTGTTGGCTACTGAGGATCAAGACATGCCCCTAGTCTATCCTGTGCCGACCCACCACCTCTATCCTAGAAGTCTTGCATATCAAAATAGTTGGGGATTTTGTTGAGGACAAACTCGTAATAGAGTTTCCTCAAGAAATATTGTGGGACCTCGTTATTTTTGCATAGAGGATGGTCAAAAACCATCCACCACCTCTTCCAAAAATAGTCCTTTATCCCTTGGTGGTTGCACCAATGGATAGGAAACCTCTTTCTTGTAGGGTGTAGAGGTTGATTTGTTTGTGGGTTAGTGAAAAGTGAACACAAGTCAAATTTTGTAATTTTGTAATTTTTGACTTGTGTGTAGGATAGTTTATTTGCATAAAAAAATTTGTACTCTCATCTCTTATCCACCTAACCACTTAATTGCTTGCTAATTGCATCTACATGTGTCAACATAGCTTGAAGTGAATTTGCAAGAATGGTTATTTGCGAGGTTGAATTTACAAGATTGTTCAACCTCACAATTAACTCAATTTGTTTTTTTGTTGTTTTCAATTTCCCCCATTAACTTTTGTTGAGTTCTAGGAGGATGTTGAGGAATTGTTGGAGGAGTTGGTTGGGGTGTTTGTTCATCAAGTATTTGGTCATGAGGAGGAGAATGATTTTGAGGAGGAGAATGAGGTGGATTCTCAACTCCTAAAAATTAAAGAAATTAACATTGATCAAAAACATATTAAATCTACCTATTTAACAACAAATTCATAAAATTAACATAAAAGATTACTCCATTGAATTCGTCATCGACGTGGTGACATTTTGGCAAAGAATTAGCAAATATTTAGTGAAGAAACAATGGAATTTGGGTTCTCAATAACAAGAGCACGCCTTGGAAGGGTTTGCGGGCCACAAATGGAGGAAATGTGATAGTAAAAAAATGAATTCACTTTTCCTTTTTTTTTTTCTTAAATAACATGTCATAATGCACCCATGTTATAATGCAAGTGCGTTATAACACACTCACGTTATAGCCTTTTTTTAAAAATTGAAAAATTTGGCCACTTTTTGGGCCCCCATTGTTTTGCACCCACCCTATAAATTGTTTTTTGAAAATGAAAAAAAAGGACAAAAATTTACCTTTAGTGAAAACTACCAAATTATGGCAAGATTGACTTTAAAATGTTATTACAAGGAAAATATACATTGATTTTAAAAAAAATAATCATACACTAGATATTGAAGTTAAGTTATTTATTTGGAAAAAATAAAGGAAAAATAAAATTATTTTGTCTTTTTTTTTTGTGATGTCAACTAACATTGTTCCTTAAATTTTAGAAATTGAAAATGTGCTCTTAAATTTATAAAATAAATATCAAAACATTTTTAATTAAAATTTTAAAATTACAAGCATAAAGTTCATCAAAATTTCTACATTTCATTAGTTTACATTATTTTGAAATTCAAAATGTAAAAAGACCACTTTTATGTGATTGAAGAAAATTTTGTTTGTGTTGGTCAATTCCTTCATAAAAGTGTGACACATGTTTGTATTTTTACCCAAGGAACTTTGGCTAGAGGTTAATATTGGCAAGTGATCATTGAAGGCGATTATAAAGAATGCTAGTTGATGGAAGTCCTAGTTTTGAAGTCATTCCCATTCCAAAAAATTCATGGCTTAATTAATTCCCAAGCACACCAAATGCTCTTGGCAACAAAGGTTCCTTTAATGTGCATTATTTCCCTCATGATGAGGATTGTGCAAAAGTGTTAGAAATCAATCTTTACTTAGATGAAGATTATTTATTAATTTATATTATTTAAATACTTGTAAGAATATTTCAAAGGAATCCCTAAGAGTCTTTTAACTTATTTGAGTATTCTCACACATGTATGAGAATGATTCATTTTGATATTTTTTTGAGGAATATTAAGGCTTATGTGTAATCTCCTCCTTATGAGGATCTTGACATCTTGTACACACATACGGTGAAAGGTGACATGCATAGACATGTGAGTTACTTATGCAACTCCTTTCTCATATCTATTTATTTGAGGTGCGTCTCTCATTCTACACATGAATCATTATATGCTTAAGCTCTCTCATTCTCTCTTTGTAACCTTCTTTAGGCTTTATGTCATCTTCATAATATTGGGGGTATTTTCTTTGTTTTTCCCCCTTACAAAATCTTGTGTCTCCTCTTGGATGTTCATGTTCTTACTCATGGTTCTCATCTTGATGGTAATATTTCCTTCAAATAATTGCTCTTGGATTAATACTTTCCATTTATTTAGTTTATTTCATTTATTATTCCTTTTAGAAATCCTAGGCCATGCCAAGAATTATAGCTAGAGGGAGTAGCAGAAGCAATATCATGCCAAAGAAGAATTTTAAAGGCATCTCTCCAAGGCAACTCAGTGAAATCCTTTGTTGTTCTTCCATGGTATCCAAAAAAAATCAATAAGGACCTACTCCAACTTGTGATAAGAGGTTTCGAAAGGGGCCTAATAAAATGAATAGTAGACATGATTAGTAGTGAGAAATTTGAAGCAAATTTAGAATTTCCTAGTGAGGAAAAGAGGCTTTGTAATCCAATAATGCAATTTCTTTTCAATGTATAAATATAATAGCTTTCCAAAAGGTAACAAAGGAAGATTGAAAGACAAGGGGGATGCCTAAGAAGTAAAATATCTACCCATTGTTGACCCATTTATGGTAATAGTCTTCTAGCCATTCTAGCTTAGGAAGAAAGGATTAGCAATAGCATTGGATTTTTTTCCATTGAATGCCAAAGCTAAAGGATAGAAAAAAGTTATTGAGACACTAAAAGACATGTTTGACATTATTTGGGTCCTTTATAAGAGTGAGGAAGGAATCACCAACAAAATGACCATTAACAAGCTAGGAGGATAAATTCAGAAGAGAAAAAACCCTTGAATCTTTGTTGAGAGATAACATTAGTTACCAAGTAGCTAACCATCACATAAAACATTGGCACTGAGGGGAAACACTACCTAATGAAGCAAAAGAGCTCAAATGAGGAGGATTGGTTTCCATTGAGAGTGAGGAATTTGCAAAAAATATTTGGACCAGTTAAATGATGTTGAGGCCAAATCCAATTATTGAAGTATGAACAAAATGAAAGACCATTCAATACAATAATACATCAAAATCAATCTTGATAAAGATATTTTGTTGCTAAGAATGCCTAGCCCATCCCACCCCTTCCCAAACAATAATGATACTATCAATATTGTAGTGACCTTGATAAATCCAAAAAAAATATTCTACTAGATTATTATTAGAAGTAGATGATAAATACAAAGCACAAGATTTTAGGCTATAATCTTCTAATAAGTGTTCAAGAGAGTGATAAAAATTTGTAAGTTCCAATCTCCTCAAGGTCACAATGCTTAGGTATGATTTAATTATTCTCTTTATTTATAATAGCTCCATAGATCACATAGTCCAAGCTTCATTATAGATTTTTAAAAGCTTGGGACCAACATGGTCCCTATCATTTTATAGAATTCATGGAGGAAGCCATCACAATTAAGGGCCTTGTAATTGGCCATGGAGAAAATTTCCACTTGAAGGTTTGTTAGGAAGAGGCATTGTTCATAGAAGCACTGTTGCAAAAAAAAAAATTATACTGGGAACAACACTCACACACTAATGAAGATCTTGTGCCAATTTAGGTGAAGAAACTTGAGCATGGAAAACCTATTGGTAATGGTGGAAAAAAGCTTGAAGAATACAAAGAATTTCAAAGAGAACTTGTTTCCCTTCTTGGATGTGCTTCATATTTTGAGAAGACTAACAAGCTCAAAGGAAATCAAATGATTATTTGGATATCCTATCAAAATTTTTGAGCCAATTAAAGTGAGCCTTCAATTGATTGTCCCAATCTATAGACATATTAACAATTTACTTGTAGTGGTGGAGTTGGGTTACATGATTTGCAAGGAAGGAGAGAATTGTATTCTTCTAGCTTGGTGGTAACATGACAAATTTTTGAGGTGGTGGCCTCATATGAATGATAGAAAAAAGTATCAGCTAACACCCATAAATATGGAGAAAGCAAGTCATGTGTTTGATTGTGGAATTCCACCATTGAATCCAACCAAATATGGGGGCTAGACATAGCTCAAGGTTCCATATATGCAAGACATGGGACACCATGAGATGATAATTTAACATTAATGCATTCAAGAAGAACTATATCTTAGAATACTTTGGCTCCACCATTCACTATTCAATAAAAACTTGGATTAGAAAGTGAAAAATGATGGTTTTTGATAAGGATGAATCAAAAGTTTCTAAAACTTGGCAAAAGAATAGATGGATTATCCAAAAATCATGGCTCTATCAAGGAATTTATAATTTTTTTGTATATTGGATGAAATATTGTTCCACATAAATTATGAACAAATAAAGAAGTGGTGATCAAAATTTAGGTTGAAAAAATAATTTATTATGCATTTAGTTCCAAGCCTTCTGCTCCATATTTTCCCAGTGTATAGGCAAATGTGCACATTTATCAAATTCCAAGTTAACCATATTGAAATTCCATACATTATCCAAGAGGTGTTGGGAAATGACTATAATTAAATGCTGGAAAAAAGATCTTTACACAACATCATTAAAGGAATAAATGTTAACAATCCCAAGAGTGGTTGTTGATATTAATTTATACCCACAAAGCACAATTAGTGGAGTCACATCTATTGGCTACTATGTGTAAGAAAGGCCTGCACATGCAACATCATGGTCACAATTCACAAAGTGACTTTTGGCCATATTATATATGTCATTGTCAACTCTTATAAACACAAAATGTCAAGATTAGGATATCATTGAAAAATATCCCACATGATCTATTTCCTTATAGTATCAATGAGAACCATAACATTCTATAAAATTAAATTCATGGACAGTGGAGGTCAAGGGTCATTTCATCGTTAGGAATATAATTAATATCTCCATAACGATTCTACATGAAATCCTCTTTTATGAGTGTCCCCAAACATAATGATTCTATATGAAATCCTCTTTTATGAGTGTCCCCAAAATTGGAGTCTGAATTTGAACTAGACATATCAAGGAATTCATCTTCTTCTTTGGGATATTCTTCTTTAGGTCAAGGTCACAAACTAAGCTACGACAATGGTGGGAGTTGAAGGAGATAAATATCTAGTCTTAGATTAAGATGATATTACATTTATCAAAAGGGGGTTTGATTATAAAATGATTGTCTTATTTTTTATGAACTAAATAACACCATCTTTACATGAATATGAGGTGATAAATTACCAATGTATTCAATCATTTCATGTTTCTCAAGAGTCTTCTAACGTAGGAATGTAGAGTGACTATACTATGAAAACCACCTAAGATTTTTCCTTTTTGGGATAATAATCTCTAGCCTTGATTGCCTTAGAAGCCTTTGAAGCCTATGGCCAAATAGTTGAAGTTTGGGGCTACAAAATTTTAATAAAAAGAAGATTGATTCTTTTTATTTCCTATGGTTCTCTAACCACACCTATCTTTTTGAGGTGAAGGAGCAAATAAGATCTACTTAGGAGGGCAATTGGTTTATTGAGTAACCAAAGAACACTAATAAATTTTATGGTTTGAAGATTGGATTCTATAACAAGTGTTTGGTAGGTTAAGGTACACGACTCTTTACATGTGAAGCTTTATGTACTCATTTTCACTTTTATGGACTCTTTGATATCTTTAGAGAGATTGTAAGATCGCTCCTAGGATCTTATTAAAAATAAATAAATTAATAAATAACCAACCATATTAATTCTATATCCTTTAAATCATCTTTTTTATTTACAATATAACTAAAAGAATGGACATTCTACAAGATTTTTGACAAGGATACATTGATGTAATAGCAATAGTTTAAATATCGTTCACAAATTTAAAACAAGAATATTTTCAATAAGACCAATATTCACATATCATTACAAAAGCATGTTCCATTTTCATTAGATATATCATAAAAATGTTACAATAATTTTGGGGATAGTTACCCATTCATTTATATATAGGTGTATAACCATTTGAAATAAAATATATAATTACCTATGTAAGTAGGACCTAGAGTACATAAATCATAAGGTTGAAGAGAATCATCTTAGTTCTTTTCCTCCAACCATGTATTTAGCAATCCTCGACACTTCTTCCAAACTAACACCAACACCAAGGGAAAAACAAACACAAAAACCACCAAGGGAAAAACACATAATGCTCCAAGATGGTGTAGAGATATCCACCACGCTCCAATATTTTACTCCCAAACAAATATTAGAGATGACACAAGACCCATCTCTTTCTAGGGCAATGGAAGCTATGTTAAATCTTGATCCAAACCTATACTTATTTAAACTCACACAAGATGGTGCTAAACTTGTTGGACTCAAGGAACACTGAGAAGGGGGGTGAATTAGTGTTCAACAAAATTTTAACTTCAACTCTGATAAAAAACCATTCACAACATTTAAACTAAAATAAAAATGCAAGCACATTAAAGAAACAATGAGAACACCATAACACCAAGATTTTTACATGGAAACCCTATTAAGGGAAAAACCATGGTGGAGGTTAATCCACAATTTATACTTTGTTAAAAGTATGAACAAAAGGGAATTCACATGCATTTAGGCACACTACTCAAAATAAGGAAGGCTCACTGCCTTACAAAATGTTTGAGATTACAAAAAAAGGATTTAACTGAGAAGATAGCATCTACAAATGCCTAGTTTTAGTTTCAGTGAAGCTCATGAATCTAATTTTGATCCTTTTGTCAAACTCTGCACTTTGCTCTACCTTGCCACCAAATCCTCTTCCATACCAGCAAAATTCACACAACTTATCTTCTAATATTCACACACCCAACTACTCTACTCTTCACACACATTCTCATACATCATACATACAAAATGAGTTTCCCGAACTCAAATATATATCCGCTAGCAAGAATTCAAACACTATATGTCGGCTTCACACAAAATATAATATTTTCCACATGTCGGCTCAAATCATAAACAATTTTTGATGCGCATCCACACATGTCAGCCAAACCATAGCTAGGACCCAAAAAAAAATGCTTAGACATAAAAACACTTAAAAAATTACTCTTTATACATCCACACCACTACATTGATTAGGTCGGCCACAATGAGAAAATAAACAGAAAATCATTCTATCGGATCTCCTTACTCATACACCGATTAATGCAACAACACAAGACTTAACAATAAGATAACATATATGCTTAGCAAACTATCCCAGGGATCCACAACTTGAAATGATGATCTGGTGAGGCATACAAATTGATATATTAACCAGATACCCTATTCTTCCTTCTTTTTGCCAGTAATACTCTGTTCTCTACTTTGCCTACCGGTATGAACCAATTCTGATCTATGGACCGAGCTGATGACTTCAGTTTTCATTAATGAAAACACTAGAAGCCATACATCAAAAAAATCCCCAAGCCATATGCCAATAAAACTCCCCTTATATTTTGATGTTGATCAACTTAGGGACACAACCTTTTCAAGTTTTAGAGCAAGAAATTGTCCACAAGGAAATAATCCCTTGGTATTATTGAATAATTGCCAAATCCTCCTTCCACAAATGTACTAGGTAATCCTACAGTCACTTTATAAAGAACATATCAAATAAACTTTTCAAATCAATATGCCAATCCATTATACAACACTCGAGGTCTAGGGACTCCAACCAATATAGGCTCTCAAAACAAAAACAATCCACCCATGTACATAGACCAACCAAATCCAAACATACCAAATCCAAATATGATGAACTATGAGATCAATACATTTATCACACCACCATCACAAAACATACATGCTCAACCTCAACCAAAACCTCAACCACAACCTCAACCACAACCACAACCTTAACAACTACAACCTCAACATCAACGTCAACCAAAAAATCAACCTCAACCTCAAAATCAACCACCACCTCAATATCAACCTCAACCTCAGTATCAAAAACCACCTCAATAACCCCCTCAACAAAATATTATTCCACAACATCATCAACAACCCCTCAACAAAATATTATTCAACAAAACAATAACCCACAAAATCAATACACACCTATACCTAAAAAAACATCATCATCAATACATCACTTTGCAACAAAAAAATCCAACTCCACGACAACAAAACATTGATTATCAAGAACAATTTCTTATAGAACAACAATTGTTTTCCTAACAACAATTGCTTTCACAATAAAACCTTCAACAAAATCCCCAACATCCATCATACATTCAATATCAACAACAAAAACCCCAAATAAACATCATCCGCCAACACCATTATGAACCTTAAAATGCACCTCCCCATACACAAAGAAATATCTCCAATATCAAATAGGTCCCCAACCACAACAAACTCTATACAATCCATACAACATAAACCCCCTTCCATATCAAGACTCAAATCAATACAACACTTACAATCCACCATCGAATGTTCCTCCTACATACATATCCTTGTAAATTCAAATGTCGATACAAAAGATCCAAATATGCAAATGGGAAAGACTAAGAAATCATGCATCATCCAATACTTATATCCTTACCCATTTGATTGAAGCATAACAATGTTTCCCTTTCCCCCAAACTTCAAAATATTGAATTTTGACAAATACAAAGGACATGATAACCCTAAAGAGCATATACAAGAGTTTTATGTAACTTGAATTGATGTATCATATACTGATTCATCTCTTATGCACCTCTTTACATGTAATTTGGGTGGACAAGATATTGAGTGGCTCTCATATCTACCACTCAAAATCAAAACATTTCAAGAGATCATAGATCAATTTGTAACTCATTTCTCCTACAATATTGATGTATAAATCACCTTAGATGAACTATACCTTCTCCAAAAAAAAACAAAGGAGAAACCTTTGCCTCCTTCCAAAAAATATGGCAACATAAGGCGAGCAAGTGTAAATGGACCATTCCAGAGAAACATCAAGTAGAAATCATTGCAAGTAATCTAAACACGGAAATCTCTTTTCAACTACGCATGCAATGTGTATCATCCTTTGAAGAACTCATTGTAAAAGGTATAATAATTGAAAGAGAAATCATTGCTAAAGGATCAATACAAATCTATAAGGACAACAACCAACCATCTAGTTTAAGTGACAAACCCTATATATGGACCAAAAAAAGAATGTAACTAATGATGGCGTTGTTGATGCAAAAGTTGTGATAACCATGTATTCTCAACCAAATAAACAATAGAGCATACAAAATTCTAATCCTCCAAGAGGACCACCACCACCAAGACCTAACACTGCTCCTCAATGCCAATTCACTCTCTTAGGGGAGTCCATTGAAATAGTCATAAACAAATTGATCCAATCAAAACACATAGAAATTCTTGAGAACCAAAACTATCCTGAACCACAAATAAAACCCTTGTGGTATAATGACAATGAATTTTTCCAATATCATAGAAAAAATGGCCACAAGAAATAAAATTGTGTGAAACTGAAACATCTCATACACAATCTTATCGATCAAGATGAAGTAAACATTGATCAACAACCTGGGAACTCTAGAAACAAAGATTTAGGAATCTATAAAAATCCAATGCATGACCATGGGAAATAAAGACTCTAAAAAAATGACATGTTATAATAATGTGAATTATACCTATGAAAACATAGTAGGACATATCTAGGGATCCGATGAGCATTTCAATACTACTCAATCTTCACAAGATGAGAATTTAAACATTTATCAAGAGAATTTCCTAACATATGATCAAGACCATTCAATAGTGTCTAGCAATGTTCTACAACATGACATTAAATGTGTCTTGAATCACATCTCCCCCTTATACTACTTCATAATAAGACACATTGAAGAAGTCCCATTAAGGAAAGCTTCTATTAAATCATATGAATCCATTAAGACCACCCAACAGTCTTCTATCCATGGTCCATCAACCCAAGGTCCATGCCAAGAAAAAAATCCAAGTATAACGAAAGTTGCTTTGAATTGAGTTAAGATCAAGAATCCATATATTTGAAATACTATCATGATCTAAATAGTATTTTTCAAGAATCCATATCTCTAAAATACTATCACGATCTAAATAGTATTTTTCAATCCGTTAACAATAGTTGCTCTGAAATGCGTTAAAACCAAGAGTCCACATCCCCAAAATACTATCATGATCTAATGAGTATCTTTCAATCCATACAAGATTTCATAAATGATGACCATATCTGGATACACTAATCACTCCTACATCTACCCATAAGATGCTTACTTCCAAGGGACACACAGATGATCTTCCTCTAGAACAAGAGTCTCCCACTCTCTACATCTTTACAAATGATCAAGAAATGATAGAGTTCACAAAACTTCATGGTGATAGGAAATAAAATGACCTTGAAGAAGATTCCTACATCAATAGTGAATCAACAGAATAAGAATCTAGTGTTTCTACTATTACCTTTGGAGATTCACAACAAAGCATAGAAGTAGTGTTGTATTTCCATGATAAATTGTATTCAGTTTGAGTTTGTTAACAAATGCATTTTCAAAGTGAAAGATTAGACCTACATGAACATGATATCCTAGAACTAGTACATATGGTCAACAATCCTAAACAACAAGGTATTGATTATTCAGAAATTAAATAATCTAATTGAAAATGTGAAAAAATAGGGTGTGAGTTCACCAAAATGAGATTGACAAACTCAACTAGGGGACCTATCTTTCACCATTTCATTAGGAAATGAGATCCTCACAATGAAAGGACTATCAACCTTGAAGTGAGTCAAGTCAAAGTGTGAATCTGCTGATTTCCTTGTTTTGCAAGGACGAGGGTCCTAATTAAACAACACTTTGGGGAGAAAGATTAAAAATAGTAAACTAACTCCAAAATGCAATCTATAAATTGGATCTAATAGATTAAGCACAATTCCGATGGAACTAGAAATTGAAATGTAAATTAGAGAGAGGTAAGATGATGTATACCAATCACCAAAAGTGCTTTGCTGAAGCTGACCTAGGACTCATTCACCTAGGGGCGAATGGGTCCTGGTTTAGGGTTTGTCTACAACTTTCAAGAGCCTCTGCAATAGATTTGAATCTCTCAGTTTTCCTAGGTTTTAGGTTTGGAAAGCCATAAATAAATTTTGTACTTGAGTTTCTGTGAGATGACAACTTGTATGACAACTTTTACAACTTTGACAACTTCTTCAATTTTTCTCTTCAATAGATCTCCAAGATTTCTTCCACCTAAATCAAACCCTTGAATGAACCTTGGAATGTAGATCTACAACTTTCATGAAATGGTTTCAATGGATGTGGATCTTGATCTTAAAAGTTGATTTGAAACAATTCCTTGAATGCTTGAATGGATCATGAACTTGACATTAACATATTAGCTCCAATAGCATGCATGATGCAAGAAGACTTTGACATGAAAATTGGATCTTGATTGTTGCAATAATTCTTCAATAAATCTATTGTTGAATGCCTTGAAATGCTCTTGAACTATAAATTTATCTCATGAAAATCTTCTAGCTTGAAAATCTTAGATTGCTTGAAAACTCTTAGATGAAACATAGTGAAATGACTTTATATTTATAGATATGTAACATTAATTTCTCGAAATTCAAATAAAAAAAGTTGACATGAGAATATAGATTTGAATATTTTAAAATACCACCAAAAACATAATTTGAATTTAGGTCCTAGGTCTAAGTGAGGACCCATTCACCCATGGCCGAATGGGTCCTAGGTCACTCACCTAGGACACACATTGCTTAATGAGAAGTGTAATGTTTAGGTAGTTATGAATGTCGGGTTTCCTCTTTAGAAAATACAATCAATTAGGCTTGGATTTGAATTAAAGGGGCCAATTAAGGAAAATTAAACTTAATTAATTAAGGTAACCTTAAATAAGTGTAAAAGTGTAAAGAGGTACACTCTACAACACTAAAAATAAGGCATGCAATTAAATCCATTCTAAATAATAGGACCCTAAACTTAATGTGAATATGTAAAATACATATTACAACACTAAATTAAGGCATAATTAAGTTCATTTTAATATTTTCCCAAATTAGGTGTGAAAATGTAAAGGGATACATTTTTCTACACTACACTAATAATATCAACAATACCTCCATAACATTGAGGGTAAATTTACCTAATTCAAACCTCAACATGGGAGCCATGAAGAGTCTTTATGATGAAACTGATACTAACACTTCAACTATCCATGTCATGAATTATCATCTTTGCATCTTTCCACCACTGATGGGGACCAATGAGAGAAAAATTATATAAAGAAAAAAATAACTTCATTAAAGCTAAAGAACCAAAAAATAAAAATGGACACATAAAATTCAAATGGATGCCAAATCAAAATAAAGCAAATAATCCATACCAAAATCCATTAGCCAAAGAAACTATGGGGAAAAATTAAAAATGGACAAGTTCATCCATAAAAAATGTTAACCTATGTAAAAGAAGGTTTCAAGATCGACATACAAATTATATGAAGGAGTTGGTCTTGATTCCACTCGAAATTCTATATCCACCTTTCATTTTTCATCATCCCATGATTGGAAAATCAAAGATACGTTATCCAAACTATCAATTGGTCCATCTTTGTCTCATAACTCTCATTGCAATCTTCCATCCATCTCGAAACCAACAATATCCAAATATCGCATTGATCATGTTTTGGCAACAACTCTTTATCATAAGGACTCTAAGGGAACTCTATTGTAATCTACGCATATAGATAAGGTTTACTTTCACTACTGAATTTGACTCCATTTTCTAACGAATGTTCGTCGGTCATTCGACAAACATTTGTCAGACAATCGACGAATTGACAAAAAAATTCGTTGCTATTTTTTCATCAAAATTCCAACGAAGAATTAAACGTCAAAATAATGGCACAAATTCATCGATCATCAGCATCATAAAATGACTCACATGTTCGTTGGAATATCGATGAAAACTTTGTGTATCCATCAATGAATTACAACCAAAACGCAATTGCAATGGCTCTTCCGAAGCATCAAAACAACTCCAAAAGTTTGTTACCATTTCAACGAAATGGGCAAGGAGTTACGACGAAGCCTTCATCACAGCTATAGCAAATTCGTTGGACCTTTTCGGTGATTCGTCAGTGGCCTTCATCGAAATTGTGACAAAACAATGCAATTTTTTTTAAAAAAATATTCATTGAAATCTACCATTGAGCAGACTCTTGGCGATGACCACCGAAGCCAACCCATCAGTGAGAGATCAATAATCAACATAGGATAGAAAACTCACTCTGATAGTCCATGTCTTGCCGATGACTTCCATCGGCAAGACAGATCCAATGTCACACCGATCTGACCTTTTCAGGAGTTTTGAACATTGTCGGTTATCAACAAGATATTCTGAGGGTCTCGCCAATTAAACAAGTATCTAAGAGCAAGTAAACAAATGGAACCTATTAATTTTCTTATTTTGGGGTTCTTTAAATCATAAAATAGATACAATCTTGTGTATAATTTATATTCAGATTTGAATTCGAGACCAATTGTCATTGTACATTCCGTTTTACTTGCATAGAGTATTCTATAAGCAATATATTGATAATGCCAAATGATTTATTGTGTTGTACAACTCTACCTATCATCATAGTTCTACTGTTCCCCCCTAGAGAATCCTGCAAAGACAAGATTACAATACCAAGTCAAATAATATGAAAAAGACTTACTTCCATACAAATTAAATGATTATTCTCACAATGGCAATTGTCTAATTACAACAACAATTCCATGAAAGGTTATCCATGCTTCATAAGAGATGACTGATCATACATACAAACTACAAGATGCATAGAAAAAGCATTACACTTGAGAACAACCAAGGGCTAACAAGGGAAGGAGTTAAGAAATGTCTGGATTGAAGAGAAAATGTGTAGGGAAAATGTTAAGCAGTGTCAAGAGAACAGAGCTTGTAGAACATATTATTGACCTAATCAAGCTCTTGAACAACTTAAACAAAATTAAAATACTAACACCTACATGAGACATATAATGAACTTCCAATATCTGCTATCTTTTTCATTAATGCAGAGGTAGGTAAAGGAGAAATAATTATAATTGTAACACTATTCATAGTCCAGTAAATTATGTTCATAATTTGTGTTCAATGGACCTCAGTTTTATCATTATACTGCCCATCTAATACCATATTTTAATCCAGGGTTCAACTATCTCAAATCTAAAGAAGCACCTTCAATTAACCATTTAAAGTACTATAAAATAAGGTAAGACTTTACTTGAGAAAGATTGGGTACACTTGTAGGATTAAAGTTCTCGCAATCATCAGGATTTATTGGCACACAGACACAACCTACAACATATGAAGTTATGGATGACTACAAGTTTGTGAAATGGTCCTTAATATGTGACTAGTTTGCAAATTGATTGGTAGAAAATAAGGTTACAAATAGATCTACATGAAAAATTATGAGGACAACTCTACTGTAATCATCAAAATAGATGAAAAGTGCAAAGGAAAGAGTTGAGCTACATCTCTAGAGCCTAAAAACACATGCAAGAAACATAAAAAGAACAAACCAATGTTTGGATGAATACAAAATGGTGCCTTCAGCAAGTGATTCATATGCTTTCACACGACAGGACATTAAGAATATTTTAGTCTTCCTCTGTGAAATTAACTACTTATAGAATAAACCCAGAAACCAATATTATATACCTCCATGTCTAGCCGAGGGTAGGTATAAGAGAAAAAAAATTCCTCAATGCAATGCCAAAAAATATCAATGTGTGTAGGTTTGTATTACTCAAAATATCATTTCACTGCCTAAGGAAAAATACCAAAGTGATGTTTTAAATTTCAATCTTCACATAGGCTCCTTTATTGCTACACATGCATATACAAGCATTATTCGAGCTCTAAACTATTCAAATATTAAGGATTTAATTAGCTATAAGATGGAAAGTTGTTGTTTAGACATAATCCATCATCTTTTACATATCTTTATTCACTCCTAGTGCTTCAGATAAATTTGTGTAAATAAGACATAAATGTGAATCTTTTATGACAAAGAAAATTCTTAAAAGGAGGGGGGAGAGAGAAAAGGGTAGGGGGAAAGAGAATGCTTGAATGCATAGAAAAGTATAACATTTTGATCATTATAACAATGAAACGAATCTTAAGTTTGAAGCATTAATATCATTTACAACATTTGTGATCAAGAATGAATGTAAGTAGAGAAAATTTTGCATACATGTAGATGGTACAAAATTTCATGGTTAAGTGGAAGCCTCCCATCAACAACAAGATCCAAATATCTGTGTATCTATCTCAATCGAGCCTCTAAACCCTTCAGAGTTGTCAATTTTTCCACTAACCCATTATGCACAAAAGTAAAATTTTAGTGTTATGTCACCACTAAAAATAGAAGAAATAGAGTGTTGAAACCAAATCCACACACAACACAATGTGGTATTCATACAAAGCCATACAAAAAAACTAAACTCAGAACATTGGAATGGAAACAACTTCAAATTATGATGCAAAGCATGGATTTAGGGTATACAAAATCATTTTTTTGCCACCATAGTGAAAAGTTAGCACTTTCTTTCATCTTTGCATATTGGTTTGATGCTTCAAATGATGCATTTCTTATATTGAAAAGTACATTACCTTATTGAGCTTCTCTTTGTTTCGAGAATAGTTTAATATTCTCTACTTAACAGGGCCAACCACGTGACGGTGGAAGCTCATTTGGCCCCTCCCCCCCCCCCCTCACATCACTCTCAATTCCCCATACCCAATCATATAACATTCATCATTCATTCATCCATTAATAACATATAACATTCATTAATTAACATATTCACATTCATTCATTAACATATAATATTCATTCTTTCAGCTTTTACATATTATCAAAAATATGGTTGTCATGATATGATTACAATCACTTTTTTTTGTTTCTTTTTTAAAGCTAAAAAAATCTGAAGTGGAGTATTGTTTTCTAAATCATCTTTCCCCCCTTTAGTTGTTCTACCCTCTGCTTGTGATCTTAATGTACGCCTATTCGTCTGCTCACGATGTGGATGCCGCTATAAGGGGGGGTCTGCTGCAATAACAAAGAAATGTTAAATTGATATGTTTTATTATTATTCTTACAAGTATTTCATTAATTAAAAGAACATTAGAGTGGTTCTCTTTACTTGATGGGTCCACATCATGTTCCTGAACTTCTGTTATAGACTCATGCTCAACATGCTAAACACCCTCTAAATCCTGATCTGTAGTTGAAACACAAAATGTTACATTAATTAATACACCAATTTAAATTAAATATGTTTAAAAGAACATGAGAGTGGTCCTCTTTACCTGATGGGGCCACATCATGTTCCTGATCTTCTCTAGCCTGATCATGCTCAACATGTTGATCATGCTCTACATGCTCTAAAGTTGAAACATGAAATGTTACATTAATTAATACACCAATTGCAATTAAATATGTTTAAAAGAAACTTTAGAGTGGTCCTCTTTACTTGATGGGGCCACCTCATGTTCTTGATATTCTCTAGCCTGATCATGCTCAACATGTTGATCATGCTCTACATGCTCTAAAGTACCAGGATGCACACCATGACCTTCATCTACAGGTTGTGCTCCACTCTCACCAGGTTGCATTCCAATGTCATGTGCAGTATTATCATTACTTGAATGTTTAAAACAAATAGGCATGTAATTACTTTATGGTGGATATTAATATTGAATAGATTGCACAAGTATTCAATTTTAAATAAACTTTATTGAGTTTATTTACCTACGTGTCAGATGCAGTGGAAGATTTTGTTTTCCCAATCAAGACTCTTAGGCGTTTAGCCATGGCTCCATAGCCTTGCTAGAAGGAAATATTTAGGTCCTCTTCTTTGGGAACTCTGTTGAATTCAGAGCCCTACATTTTTGCATAAGATCATGAATTTTGCTTCTATGGTGTGATAAAACCAAAATTGTTTTCAATTTACTATTTGGATACAATATTTCATTTATTGATCCTTACAATTCATGCGGCTAATTTCATATAACCACCAGAGCCAAGTTTGTGCTGCCCGTGCTTTTCTAGTCTTTCCTTTGTTGCCTTCGATGTGTCGGGAAGCCTATGAAAAGTTTGAAATATGTTAGATTATGTAAAAAGAAAGAGTAATCAGTATATAATTACATTGTTAATAGTATCACATACCTTCCTTGGCCTAGTGGTGTCTTTCCTTTTTTCTTTTCAGCCTTCTCCTTTCTATCTGACACCAGGTCCTTTCACTCCCTCTCCAGAATCATGGGGGGATGCTCGTACTTTTTTTTCTTCTCTAAATGTGACCTATATTGGTCCCTCACATACTTTAAATAGGTACCAGCTTTCTTAAGGACCTTGAATGTTTTATCACCAAAGAGTACAACTAAATGGTTAATGAGCTCATATTTTAAATCTTGATTTTGGGCATTCCACCATGTACATATGGTGGGCCCAAAGAGCTCCAATGTAATATCACTTAGATGGTTATAAAAAACATCATTTCCTACAAAATGATCATGGGATCAATAGTCTAAAAAGAGCGATCAATAAGTAAATTTCAATTGAATTATATATAATAATAATTAAAACATTTTAAAGCACCTAGGACCTTCTCTATCTTTATGGGAACAAAATCCTTAGTCACCACAAATGTGACCAAAAATGTTCCCGTACTAGTAATATGGGAAGATCCAGGAAATCCTGCTAAAGTATCACTAGTACTAGTGGCCTTTGCATCCCCAGGTACATGTCCTGACATATGTTCTGGCATGTGTTCGCTGCTAGAGGATGCACTAATAGATGCCTGCATGCTATGTGTTGCCGACATTTCAGACGACAATATAGGCATGGATGATGGGGTCAGATGATATGATGTATGCATAGGAAGATCAAGATGGACACTTGTACCAACCCCTACTCCTCGAGCAACACTTGCAGTACCTTGATCATGGCTAGGAGCATCATGAGGACACAAAAAATCTTGTAAAAACAACTCATTTTAGTTCATGACATAAAAGAGTACAAAATATAAAACCATGAATGAACTTATGTTATAATTAAAGACCTCATGACAACTTACTTGCAAGTTTTGTGATCTCTTAGTCAATATTTTAACCCTCTCTCTTATCTCATCTGTTTGAGGCACTATGAATAACAACTTAAGGATTTCTTCATTGCATTTTTTTGGGTCTTCCTTATCATATCGAGAGGGTTTGCTGAATAAGTGATGTCATCATCACATAATATTGGCTGCACCTCCCTATGGATGCTCTCGTCTACTGCTGGTGCCTTTCCCTGATCAATCGGCTGCAACAAGAATATTAAAAATATTATCAAAATTAACCCAATAAACTTATGAAAACAACATAATAATAAAACATTTTGCTCGTATCTAATTTGTACAATTACAATGAGGTAAACTTGTCGGGTAGAAGCACCTGAAGATACATTACAATCTGTGCTCTTGGCTAAAGCCTTCTCCATACGATCAATGTACCACTTTGACAAAAATTAAATATAAAAAAACATTATCGAAATGAAACCAATAGACTTACCCAAAAAAACATAAGAATAAAATGATATACTGGAGTCATTAATTGGAGGTTGGGTAAAATGGTACATAGCATGTACCACCCCCATAGTAATTGTGTTTGTATCTATGCGATTTAAATTGTAATCGATTGGCAACTCTTCCCCTGCAGCTATTGATTTTATCACACATAAATAGCTTCTTGCTACCAAATATAATTAGTTTATTTCAAATATACAATTGGGTTTGTATTTTGTTGACCTAGGTCATGTATTGTTTATAAACCCTACAATATTCCTTGATGCTTTTGGCCTTTCATCAATGTACATAGCCCTCCTTTATTTTGATCCTTATCTTTTTATTTTGTATATAATTTCTTTGGCCAGTGCATACCTATGCATGCTTAAAATTGTATGAAAAATAGTTGCATCAATCTTTATGGCCTTGCTTTGAGGGTCTGACATACCCCATCAATTTAGTAACTTTTCATAACAATGACCTTTATGCGTCCATGCAAAATAGGCCCAAAATAATGATGATGATGGTGCTATGCGATATATCCTCTCGTTGACACAAAGGAAATTAGTGTTTATTGGAGGAAGTTTCTTGGTTGCCATTATTTCCGTGAATGTTTGTACCTCAAAGGGCACCTCAACATACATATGCTCTCATCATCAGAACACTTGACCCTTTAGCGAAAAATTCCTTGAGTTTATAGAGATTTACTTTCTTCTACAATCTTTTGACCTCTAGTTGATCTCCCTCATTTAGACATACTACATATCTGGCTTTCCTCTTCTCTTCTGAACACTCGCTCAAGAGGAAGACAAATATGAAAAATACCTATTTTGGTGGTACTGCTCATAAAGATGTTGGATGAAGTTCTTTCATGGTGATGTGATCTAAGGTGACATTATGATTAATCTATCATTTCATGTCGCTAAATTTCCGGAGTTATAAGGTAATCAAGTCTTGATAGATTGCAAGTTATTGTTACTTCCACCGTCCAAATGTGTCCATCACAAATCAAATCTACTTAGCGTTTAACTCCCCAAACTTTGTAACAAGTGTTAAATGTGACTATGGTCCACCAGTTACACAACCAAGGCCTCAAATGTATTCTATAATTGTAATCAAATGACTTTTTATCTTCATTCAAGTAAATAAAATTGAAGGGAAACACCGCCAAGTGGTTTATTGGACACCTACATGACTAAAAGTAGCAGAAAATTTACATTTAATTTCCATATGTCTAAGTGGTTAATGGGGAGGGAGTGTGTACTAGGCCTAGTTAAGTCATCATAAGTTTATGCTTTGGCAATAAATTTTTTTTAAGTCATCTTAAATCTTCCTATGTCTAATTGCTAGGAGAATTTTAGTATGTTTTAAGGTAGGATGATTGATGAAAGAGCCCAAAGATCCTTTCTCCATGGTATCCAGGTACACATAACAGTGGTCTTGTCTTATACGGTTGGACATGATTTAAAGAACTTAGCTAGGAATTATTCATTTAACCTAAGGTTTTCTCATTGGAAAAGTATGATCAAATTCTTCTATTATGAAGAATTGGTCTATGTGCCTCTAGTAATCACTATAAATGTTTGTAAGGATAAAATGACTAATTGCATTAGGTCGGAGAGAATCAACTTTGAGTTCTTCAAAGATTATATTCATCTATTCATAATTTTTAAGGGTTGTGTGTGGAGGAGGTTATCACTACCAAGAAAGGAGGAGACCTTTCCTTGTGATGGAACTTCAAAATTTTTCTCTTTGTGTTTCATTTTTATCTTGCCTTATGTCTTTGGTCACCTATGGTGTTTGGGAAAAGCCTAAGGTTGGGGTTTTACCTTTGTCTTCATGTAAAACCCTAGTGTTTATCTTATGCCTTGGGTGGGATCTTTTGGGCTGTTACTTTTTGGACTATCACAAGGTGGTCCAATTGGCTGGTGACACATGTGCTTTCTGGATCGATGCTTGTTTGCTCCTTCTTTTTTTATAAGAAGGATTTCAAGGCCAAAAGTATGGGTTAGCAAGTTAGATATTTTTGGTCGAGTCTAGATGAAGTTGCAGAGCAAATTGTAAAGTCTGATGGTTTTAGGGAAAATGCAATTTAGGTTTTGAGTCATTCTGTAGTAGGTTTTGAATTCATGGGGATTTGATGTTTTATGACAGTACTAGCATTTGAATTGATATGATTAATTAAAACTCATGTCTCTCCATTGTACAAGCATATGTGAATTTTGAATAAAATGATCAAGGGTTGTTTAAGTTCATCTCCTTTGTTGTGGTGTGTATGATTCTTATTTTAGCTTTATTCCGGGAATTGAATTAAAATGCTTGAATGGGATTATTGAGTGGATATGTTGATGCTCCAAGATTTGATAGTAGTATTAGGTTAGAATACATATTGATGAGATTGTAAAGAAATCAGCCCATCCAAAAGAGGATCTTATATCTTTACGTGTTAAATTTGTCATAAACCCATAGATGCTTACTCAAATTTTGACTCCTCCAATAGATATGGCACTGAAGTCTAAGTTGTACTTATTAAGTATGGTTCAGTATTTTTTGATCTAATTTTGGCCTTATTTAACATGGTTCACTCCTCCAAAATCTCCCTCACAGTGCTGATATTGACCTTGTTTCCTCCTCCAAACTCTTCATCGGTGCCAATATTGACCTTGTTTTTAACTCCGAAGCAACACCGATCTTGGCATTGACCTTGTTTCCACTACTCCAAACTCTTCTCGACGCTTTGGTATTGACCTTTCACTTCTCAATTTGATGAGCTGGCTTGGTTTCATTAGGTTTTATAGTAATGTTAATTAGAATTAAAAATTTTGGCACCATTTAGCTAGGTTTTAATATTCTACAATATAGTTAAGTATATATTGGCTATATTTTATAATAAATAATATAATTATTCAACTTATTATAATTTATATATTATATTCTTTGCTTCAAAATTATTAATGCGATATAAAATTATTATAATTAATAATTAATAATAAGTATATTTTTATATGTACAGAAATATAATTAATATAATGATAATATATATATTAATATGAGAGAAACTAAATTTTGATTGTTTGTTTCATGTCAACAATCCAAGGATGGCATGTGTCCTTGGGGAGTTATGCTCAAGGTAGCATGCCATTTGATTAAAGATATGATAATTCTCCTTTAAGACCTCTTCAATGTACCCATTGCACACTTAAGGAGACAAAGATAAATATAGGGAAGAAAATATAGAGAGAGAGGGAGATAATAACAAACATACAAATAGAAAGGGAGACAAAGAGATAGAGAGGGGTAGAGAGATAAAGAGATAAGGATGAATAGATAGAGATATAGGGAGGGTGATTGATATATCTCTCCCTGTCGCTCTTTATATCTCTATATCTCCCACTATCTATGTCACTCCCTCTTCCCCCCTCTATCTATTGAGCTATCTCTCCCTCTCCTCCCTTTCTCAATCATTCACTCCATCTCTCCCTCCATCTCTCCTACTCTATATCTCTCTCTCTATTTCTCCTTTTATCTCCCTCTCACTCCTCTCTCTATCTTTTTCTATCTATATCCCTTTCTCTCCCTCCCCCTCTCTATCTCCCCCTCTCTATCTCTCACCATCTCTTCCTCCCTATCCCCCCTATCCATCGTCTCTCTATCTCCACCTCTCTTCCTTTATCTTCCCATATATCTCCATCTCTCTTTTTCTTCACATATATCTCTATCTCTCTCTCTTTCTCTCCCCATCTATCTCTATCTCCCCATATATTAACTAAGAAGCCATGCAAGCATACAATAGTATATGTTGGTAAAACTATAATACTGTTTTATTAAACTATAAGTAACTCTTATCTTTCTAATGTCAAGCTTTATAAAAATAGTGTTTTATTAAACTATAAGTAGATTATTGTCACCACTCTTCATTCAACATGAAATGCCAAATGTAGCAATTGTTTTGTTTCTTTTGTCAAGTTTCATTAACCAAGATATTTACTGGGTTGAATAAAGTTGCATTATGATCCTTCGTCTCTTTAAAATAATTAGACAATATTAGTGAGATCAGGAAGGGGAGAAAACTAAACTCCTTCAAAACAGGGGTAGTTGTGGGTTTGTTGGTTTTCTTTGTATACTATACACTTAGTTCCTCTGGGATAAATAAGTCACTTTAGATCATTTTCTTTGTTGTGTATCCTAACTAATATAGAGTAAGATTTTTCATTTTAATTGACTACTACATAATAGTTTATGTGTTGAAAGAATTGTTTCCATTCTTTGTAGTTTTTACATTGGAATACAAATCATATTTAATTTCATGCTAATATACTTCTTTCATAAAGATATTTTTTGAAATAAGTGCTTCATAACCCATCTAATCAAATCATAATTAACCTATCAAAAAGGCAATAGGAATTTTCTAAAGAAAATAACACTTGACCTAATCATAAGTGTATGGCCTTCGAAGAAAGGAGTGATCCACCTTAGCAATAACAACTACCTGATTTAGACCTGGGTATGTGCAGGATCATGATGGGCCAAAAAGTGGCAACATGAAAAAAGTAGAGTTTTGAACTCGCCAAAAAAAGTGAAAATCCCGAGTTGACTTTTTTTTGGGTTGGATGTCAGTAAATTGCTCCATAGCAATGCCTAAGCCAAAGTACTACAAATTAGATATCCGATTTTTTTTGGATATCCAATTCGTGTCTAATATTTAATTTGAAACATCTTTAAAAATGTAATATTTTGGTGGATATAAACTGAGATCCAATTTTGCAATACATATACCCAAGTAATTAGGAGGTGAAGGGTGGGAAAGAGAGAGAGAGAGAGGGAGAGAGAGAGGGAAAGGGAGAGAGAGAGAGAGAGAGAGAGAGAGAATGAA